>PVKA01025092.1:0-33370 GCA_004027165.1 Ctenomys sociabilis
ATAAAGTACATGTGTTGGTATATAAGTTTGGATCTACCTAGGTCTTAACCATCCAGCAGAAAAGCATAAATGTATAAAAATGAAGTATACATCGTGAGCCCATAATATTAAGCTGAGCTGTAAATGGATATGGTCGACAATTTCTTTGAATAACTCCCTATGGTTGCAGAATGCTGGACTGTGTTGGATTGTGGTGTTGTGTACTAAATACATTAAAAAAAATAAATAAAAATATAGTACTCAGCATGGAAAACTAAGTCTAGAAGATTCAATATAAAGTGGTCAATATGTTCTTAAGTAAGAATTTAATGTAATTTCATTACCATTATATATATATATATATATATATATATATATATATATATATATATATATATATATATGCTACCTGTATCTACATACATAAATATGCTACTTGTATTCCATATATTTGATATACATAGCTCCATATATGTGTGAAAGAGTTTGGATTTGGAACTTTAAAAAATGTGGCTTTCATAATTAAGGGAAATTTTTAAAACTCTAATGCTATCTTGTGATTATACTTACTATGTACTAAGCTTTACACTACCTTACTTAAAATTCTTAACAGTACATCATATAGATTTTATTTCTGTATTTTATTAATGAGGATGCTAGAACTCAAAACTATTCTGTGTAAGCTATGGGAAAAGCTTTATTTGAACCTAGGTCTGTTTGCATGCATAGTCCATATGGCCAATCATGCTATTATACTGCCTTACTGTTGAGTTCATGATGGCTGATAATTAAGTTGGGAATTGATGGCTCATTTCTCATTTAACTCTATGTTATATGACTGGTTCATGTGTGAAGATAAGCGCACCTGAGCTCTGCTCTCAGATCAGCAGTGAGCATTCATTTCTAATTAGCAAGCATCTCTAGTATCACATCTTTATAGGCAAGGAACCATTTCTTCCTATCTAACAGCCACACTCATCTCTCAGTGGAAATTTTGTCACTCAGCGTGGTTGTCTTGTCTTCTACAGAGGTCTCATATGGCCGATTCAAATGTTTTATGCATATAATTCAACACACTTAGGCATCTCTCATGTCTGTGAAACTCAGCAAAGTTTTTGATAGTTTTATTTCTTAACTGATTGTGGAGTCAAATATGCACAAGCACATGAATTTGAGACTAAGGGCAATATATTCTGTTCAACTGTGTATACTGACAATTGGAATTAAATTTCACACTAGGTCTTGCTTTCTATCTAATAGCTCACTTCTCTTTTTAAATATATACTTGTTTTGAGAAATTAATTGTGAATGAACTAGACTTAGAACAGGAGAGAAAGAAAGGTTTGTGAAAACGGATGTGTGTACTTTTATCCACATCATAAATGTTCGTCATCCAGCCCTAAATATGTCTTTCTTTTCAAAAAATAAATTTATGGGCTTTACTGAAAAGAAAGGACCCAGGAGAACATGTGTGTATTTTAAAATGTCATTATTTTAGCTGGCATTAGTATACTCCTACTTTGACCCTTGTTACAGGGCTTTGAGTTACTCTAAAGAAATGCTGGGTGATGAACAGCTCTGAGAGAAAGTGGTAGAAATCAAAGAAAGCAATTAGCAGGAATGAGGCTAACCAATGCAGTGTCACAGTGACACAAATGCTACCTATGGCAGCCTTTGCTCGTTTATTTACTAAAATTTTTAATCAATCTACACTTCAATTTTTCTTATTAAAAACAACAATAAATATTCAACCTTAGGAAATATAATTGCTTTGAAATATCTCGTGATCATATGTAGCACAAATATTCAAGAACATGTTGACTGTAACATAATTTTAGAAGGGAATAATAAAGTGCTAGTCAACATAATGTTGTTCCTTCTCATTAATTTGTTTAATAGATTTATATGTGGCCAGTTATTGTACTTTTTAAATGAAAAGAAAGATATATTTCATAAATTAACACAAAATGTGCAAAAGCAAACACTTCCACTAGAGATTATAACTAACACTAATGAAATATATTACTTTTCATTAAGTGCCTACTGTTTTTATTAAGCAAACTTTCAATTCATACCTATTAGGTAATATTTCAATGCATATATACTAGCATGCAAGTCAGAGAATAGATGAAGAAATTCAATTTTTATCTGTAGTAGTTTATTATTTTATTGAGGATAAAACTACCAGCTTATTATACAAAATAACCTTTATGCTATAAAACTGCTCAGACTTTTTTTTTAGGGTCAAGAAAACTAAGTTCTTCACCCTTCCCAATTTCTAAAATTATAAGAAATCTTGACAAAAATTTACATAGAAGTATTATAGTAAATAAAGCATTGTATCTTGCCTTTTTCATTTAAAAAATTTACATAGAGTTTTACTCATGTGCAATTCCTATTAACAAAGAAATTAAGTTATATGTATTCAACAAAAAACATACATCAAGAAAGTAATTGTTCACCTGCATTGTCAAATATCAGACGATTTACAAATATTTAGATGTTATGAATGAGGGAGTGTGAACTCTTCGATTCATGTTTAAAAAAGTTTCCTTAACTTTTTCTCAAATCATATTAGTGTTTACTATTCAGTTTCATTATTTTTTTGTAAATAGGAGGGAAAACAATGAATGGATTCTCTTTCCCAGAGCACTTTAGTCTTAGATCTCAACTTTAAAAAAAGAAGCTTGACATGAAAATTGTGTTAATAATTCATGGTTTATATTAATGACTGAGTTAAAACTTTAACTAACAAGTTGGTGTTACAAAACTGTCAGAAATGTAACAGCCCTGCCTTCTTTAATTTCAACTGCTCCTGATGAAGCATAGGGAATGCCTTATTGATGTGCAGTGTTACCAATTATCTGACAGAACCAAAGTGTATTTCCAGCTAATCAGAAATAAGAGTGCAGAATTAAATCTCCCGTGTGAAACTCATAATTTACATATTTATGATTAAAAAATGATAATAAGGCTAATGAGAAACTCACATACTGCTTTATAAGTCAAGCCACTCTTACAGTTAATATCTAACAGATAAAGTGCCTGAAACATGGTTGTTGAAAGATAGCATCAGCTGATGACAGTTTAGTTTAATGAAATATTACCCCTATTTGTGTGGATAATCTGTAACACGTGGGAGGCTTTATTTTTAAACTATCACATTTTGGATTGAGGGTCAGATACCAATTCAATGGAAATGGGTATAACAGAAATTCATGAATATAAAATGGAATAAAGAGATTGGTGATAATGTATGCATATATGCACACTCCTAACCTCAGTACTCATTTATATGCATCTAGTAGCATTAGCGAGGAGATGACCAGTTGTAGTTTGTAGGGGCTCTTTAGAGCTGTTAAGAGCTCAGGGTTATGTGTTGCACACACATTTCTGACTGGAGGCACTACCTTCTAGGCTATGATTATACTCATCACGTGGTACTGTCTACAGAATTCAGGTAATAAATATGTTTATTACTATTAGATATGCTTAGACCCCCACATCCGATCTCACTAAGAAATGTCTGAGACATGTCATCAATTTGTTGATGCTAGCACAGAATCCTTTTCGTGTTTAATGTGACTGCTTTTGTGCTTGAATAAGTAAACAGAATCTCCAAAATATTAATACGTTGTAATTGTTAGGTTAGTGGTTATAATAGGTTGTTAAAGAAAGACAAGGTGTGCTGCCACTTGGGAGAATGACAAAATGTTGAGTAACAATAGACTATTGTATATAGGTGTCAAGAATTTATATTAAAATAATATTTTAAATATACATTATGTTTTTATATTGAGCATAATAACATTCAAACCAGTGAATAAATACAAATGTATATTGCAAAATTTATTTTAATTTAATAGCCACAGAAGAGAAGAGATAATTTTTTTGGTTTTGGCAGAATCAGGGATTGAACCCATATCTTTGCACTTTCCAGGTAAGTGTTTATTCTACTGAGCCATGTCCCCAGCCCTGAAAACAGATAAACTGAAAAAGCACAAAAATAGGGGGAAAAAAATTAAACTACCTCACCACTGTAAATATAAATGAATTATACACA
Source organism: Ctenomys sociabilis (assembly GCA_004027165.1). Classification (NCBI taxonomy): domain Eukaryota; kingdom Metazoa; phylum Chordata; class Mammalia; order Rodentia; family Ctenomyidae; genus Ctenomys; species Ctenomys sociabilis. The sequence goes on from PVKA01025092.1 coordinate 4,043, forward strand.
TGTAATAAACAACAAATACTTTGTTGATAGAAAAAGACTATCTAGTTGTTGTTGACTTTTGAAAGATACTTCATAAAAAATAGCACATTGATATGTTCTCAAAAACAGCCAAGAGATATATTGAACAATAAATGTTCAGAAGAGTGCTATCAGTATATAAGACAAAATTAAAATTGAGACCAAGTTATTATCATAGATACATAGATATGTATCATGATAGTAAAAATAAAATTTACCTGTACTATATTGTGAAATTTAGGTATATAACAGCATTTTCAAGGGATAAACTAAAAACTGAAAGCTCTGAAATATCACAACAGTGGTGTAAAATTTCCCAGGATATTTTATGTGAAAGACTATAAATTTAAGAAATAACTAGAGACAAAGTACATTTTAAAGAATAAAACACATAAAACAGAAACCACCTCATAAAATAGTTTTAAAAGGTAGAATATGCTTCAGAACTTTAAAACACAATCAGAAGTAAACTCATTTATTTGAACTTTCTGCATGTTCTATTAATTTTTGAAACTAATCACAGCAATTTCTATTTATTCATTTCAAATTGGTCTTATTAAATACTGGTCCTGCCTTTTATTATCACCTTGATAAGATCATTTTGGATTTTAACTTTTTAAACATTACTGCTTTTATTCTCAGTGATCTGTATCAGGTTTTGTTCTAATTATTTATTTTAAACATTAAAGTTCTTTTTCAAGATGGTGAATATGATGGTATAATGTATTAACAGATAATAGAGATGTGTATTTTAACAATCTATATGAAATACTAATGCAGCTCATAAACTTATGCTCATGTTCTGAGACAATTTTTTATTATCCATAATATGACAGAAAATCTGGTATTGATAAAGGAAGAAATTTTCTTAAAGGCTTAAGGGAGAAAAGAAGATATGTAAAAATTACAGTACACAAATCTTAAGATATATGATACTTGCAAATATTTTTACTGTTTTATAACTTACTTTTTAATCATGCAGATCTTTCTTGATCATATAAGAAATAACAAAAGAAAATATGAAATTTCTCTCAACACTGACTTCCAGTCTTTTATATTCTTACTCATAGTATAAACACTAAGTATAAACTCATTAGGGAAGAAATCTCACAACCTAGAGTTCCCCCAAGAGATTGATTTCCCAACAGTAAATTTGGGAAGTAAAAGCATTCAGGCCATAGCCATATTGTTTCTATTTTACATTTTTTATTTTAGAGAGAAAAAAATAGTCAAAACAAGATAATAGGAAGTTACAATCAATACATTGTTCATTGTTACCTGTAAATTAGTTACTTAGAATTCAACATGTAATCATTTAATTGTCCAAACAATATTAACACAGGGCTGGGATATTGATAGTTAAAATAGGAAAATCTGTCTTTAGAAATTTTGTTTAGACTTAAACACCATCATGGAAATATTAATTATTTGTTCAAATATCTATATACTTGTTAACTTTTAGACATATGGGGTATTTTATTTTTCCAGGATATCTCTGCACTATAAATCCCTGTATAGTTAATTATTTTTCTTCTATAACTCCTGTTGGATTAACAAATAACTTGTTTTCCACATTTCTTCACTGTTTTTGGTCCTAGGTTTTTCCCTTCCATACAGATATAGTAGTGTAGGACATAGAATGACATAGCTAATGACCAATGGTTTGACATAGCATAAATGATATCAAATTCCCATATATATAATGTAGGAATATTGCTAATATCATTAATTTGCATTCCTTAAAAATTATATTTCCATTCTTTCCCACAGAAGCTTCATGCACATTATTTTTACTTAGAATCTTGGCCAACACGCACATTTAGTTCCATCCTCCCACTTTTCAAGCAACAAAAACTCAAACAAAATCAAATTCATCATGCTGTTCATGATAGAGACAGAGGAGATGGCTCAGTGGAATAAGGGCTTCCCTGGCAAGTGCAAGGGCCTGAGTTCAATCCCCAGTTCCGCCAAAAAAAAAAAAAGAAAGAAAAATTCATACTGTTCATTACAGAAAAAGTTTGTATATTTCTAGATAATGTATTTTGCCTTGACTCAGTCTTACCAGGATGTAACTAGAGAGCATTAAGTCCATACCAATATATGTATAATAACATATGTCCCCAAAAGACAAATTCACTCCCTAAGGAAAATCTGGGATAAATACTTAAAATAACATTTCCCACATAGTTTTTTTTTTTTTTTTTTTTTTTTTTTTTTTTTTTGGTGGAACTGGGGATTGAACTCAGGCCCTTGCGCTTGCCAGGGAAGCACTTATTCCACTGAGCCATCTCCCAGGCCCTCCCACATAGTTTTAATATTATAAATTATCATTCTCATTAAGTCAGGAATTACATTTTATTTTATAGTTTTTGGCCAGTTTAGCCCACCTGAGGGTGGATCTGGTGTAGTATGTGATGCTGGGGTAAGTCAGAAGTCATAGTGAATAGAAATGTTTCCTTCTTGGGCTGGCCAGATAGCTCAGTGCACTACAGTACCTACTTAGGTGACACTAGGGCCAGGAGTCCTATCCCCAGCCTGTCTTCCTGGCTCTGCCCCTGGGGGCACCCTAAGAAGACAAAGGAAACTGGATATGGTGGTGCATGCCTGTAATCCTATCACTTGGAAGGCTGAAAAACAGGAAAGGTCACTATGAGTCTGATCTGTGTACTGAAACTCTGTAGACCCTATATTAAATACATTAAAAAACATTTTTTTCTTACTCTATGAAACACTGTTAGAAGTCTCTCTCTATAAATAAGGTGTATTGTAAAACACATGATTATCTAATTAACTGAAAATATAAAAGTGGTTATATAGCTTTAAGAATAAATTCCATGCTTCTTAAAACCTCAACAAAGCATAAAATATGACAGAATTGTGACTCTGGTGCTTAGAAAGTAAGTCAATGAATATAGTTGATATGACAAATGGATGAAGAAGGAAAAATATCCTGATGAAAAGACAAACTTCCTTAAAACTAGTGTTGCTATTACACACTGAATCTATTGACTTTTCTTATATCCTGACACAGTTACTATCTCAGCCAAAAGCGCTGAAGACATGCTGTATTACTTAACTCTTATCAGATAAGAAGGTGCCACATGTTGAAGAATCCTGTCAGTCGACAAAAAAAAAAAACAAAAAAAAAAAAAACTGGTAAGGCTAAGCTGTAGGGTGAAACATGCCACATATCTACAGTGATAGTTCTCTACAAAAAACAAAGAGCCCATTCCCAAAGAAAGGACAGAAGTAACTGAATAAGATTGGAACTATGAAAGAAAAAAACATGTACCTATGATTTTTTTTCAGAACCAGGGATTGAACTCAGGCCCTTGTGCTTGCCAGGGAAGCACTTATTGCACTCAGCCATCTCCCCAGCCCCAACATGTAGCTATGGAAAAGTCTCACAAAACAATTTTTTAGGTGGGCATGGTGGCACTATAGGACTATAACTAGATTCCTTGCTGTCTCTAAGATAATTCTGCCATGTTTACCCTAAGTAAATGGAAGAGGCTCAAATATAAAAGTAAAAATGCATTAATTAGCCAATAATCTTAACATAAATTGAACTGTTTTGTTGAATGATACACAAGTTTTCTGTAATACAAGAACTGGAAAACTCCTTGGTGCTTAAAAGATGTAGATATTGTACATAAAATAGAATGATATTTTTCATAAGGATTTCTGATTTTTAGGGTCACACTGAGAGCCGTTTTATTCCACTGTGTATAGGAGAATGCTCAGTGAAAAATGAAGTGGAGCAGACACTTCGAAGAATGAGGAGCATTTAATGGCACATGAGAATTAAACTACAGATTTGCTGATGTCTATATCAAATAGTTCTCTTTTATTTGATATAGTATTGGTACTTAGTTGAGGCTGGACTTGTGCTCACATTTGTAGCCCACATTTAACTACATATGTTCTGCAACTCATAGTGAACCTCTGGTCTCAACCTCCCAAATGCTGGGATTATAGCTATGTACCAGTTCCTGGGCCTGCAAGGTTCTGCAGGGGATCTTGGGCAAAGCACGGCAGGTGGTCCTGAGATAGAACTCCATGTGCTTGTCACACAAGTACTTATGCCTCTGGGTTACCTCCCCAGCCCCGAACAGTTCTCTAGAAACAATGTTGTGATTGTTTACTTAGTCATTATGATTGACTTGCTTATTCTCATGTGGAGGATATTTTAATGAGATTTCAGCTATGAACCATAACTGACACCTACTGTAAATGGCTAAATGATTCATAGTCAGATCCCTTAAATACATAAAAAATACCCAACAAACATCATAGGCAATGCCCATGGGTGACTTTGCATTTCATGATGGAAATAGTCATCATGGGTAACATTAATATAACTTGTGTTATTATTGTATTAAATTTATTATCAAATTATGAACAGCACAGTCTGAATTACATACATTTTATTGCCTTTGTATTTTTACAACATATTAATGGCAACAGTTAAAAGTATATCATAAAGAAAGATATTATGGTTAGCTTAATTGCAGTTTACATGGTATAAACCCTATCTATCTATTTCCTTACAAAATTGTTGAAAAATTTTGCACTATCATACTTGACAAAAGACATGAAAGACATGCAAAAAGAAATCTTGTTAGATTACAATATGTACTTGAAGAGTTACTGAAAATGATGCGTGACAAAATTATGAAATAAGAACTTTAAGGTTTCATAATCATTTCTTGCTGTATTTTACCACCTAATGTTAATTAGAACTGTAAATAAATATTTAACATAATGTTTAAAAATTAACCATTCTAGAATAGCAATAATTCTTTTATCTTATTGCTGTTCTTTTTATTAAATTCAATCCATGGAAAAGATATATTTGATCTATAAACTGAAAAGAACACTTTTTTCTATAAGCTTTAATGATAAGCTAAAAATCAACTAAATTATTAAAGTATAGGATCAAATTTATTATCTTTCTTTATTCATTTACCAAGCATAGGTCAGGCAGAGAATTAGGTACAGAAATCTGCACTGACTTGCCACTGAACATTGGCTAGGTACAGGTATTACAAATAGAGTGCAAAATCCAACTGTGTTAGATAAGAATAATTTTTAAGGAAAGAACAATAAATGAGTGTACTATATGGAAAATAATTCCCACAGCAAACAGAGTCAACAATCATTTGTGTTTCTCCAAGCCTGAGAAACTTAAATAATTACATAGAAAATGATGTAGAAGTTGTAGAAGATAATATAAAAAGTAGTAACAAATTAGGTCTAAGATGAAGGGTAAATTTGATCTCTCCAAAAAGAACCATAAAAAGAAATAAAAATAATCTTAATAATCTTTAAAAAAAATGTAACTGCCTTCTAAAAAGTATCAACGCATTGAAAAAGATACAGTAAAATCCTACACAAAATAAACAATGGTGACAGTGTCTAGTATCCAATTAAAAACTAGAAACATGTCAGCAATAATTAATAAAAAGAAAATAAATTAAAAAAATAGACAGATAATAGAATTATTGGCTAAACTTTGAAGTAGCTCTAGTAAGAATGCTTTATAAATGTACAGTTATTTGAAGGGTAACATGATGACAGAAATGAAAAACATTAAAGATAATCAGGTGAGGCATCTTGGAAACTATCATATATGAAATGGAAACTATCATATATGAAATGAAAATCAGAGTATATATAATCTTAAAGAACAATTTCTACACTACTATTTAAAGAAATATTGACTAAAATATACAAAGCTTATTTTTAATACTAAAAGTCTAAGCAAATCAGTGAAATAAAAATTGTAAGAAAAAAATCTATCAAGATATATAATTATTAGCTGGGTATGATGGAGCATGCCTGTAATCCCAGCACTTGGGAGGCTGAGGCAGAAGGATTGTTGTGAGTTCGAGATCAGCCTGAGCTACAAAGTGAGCTTAAGTCCAGCCTGAACTGCATAGTGAAACCCTGTCTCAAAAAGACAAAAAAAAAAAAAAAAAAAAAAAAAAAAAAAAAAAAAATATATATATATATATATATATATATATATATAATTATTAAGTTCTTTGAAAATATTGATGAAGAAAAAGCATGAAGTAGAGTTTGATAAACAAAAAATCCAATATGTACAGGGCAAAGAGATGAACAGCATTGGCTGTCTCTTCAGATACAATGCAAGTTAGAAGTCAACAGATTGGGAATCAGTGACAATAAGGCACTAATAGAAATAAATAAACAAACACATCTTTCCTTATGTGAATCGATACCTAAAAGTGTATCTGAACAAGTTCAGTTAAACAAATACAAAGAATTATTTTTAAGAGATACGAATTTTAAAAAATTCATAACTAACACATGTGGCCTATTAAAAAGATTCTTCAGATGAGGGCTGGTGAGATAGCTCCACAGACTAGGCACCTACTTAACCAAGCACAGGGACTGAGGTTCAATCCCTGGTACTGTATCCTAGATCAGTCCTCCCCTGGGGGTGCTGAGCTGGCAACCAAGTCCAGGCATGGCGACACTCCTGCAATCCCAGCTCTAGGGAGGCTGAAAGCAGGAGGATCACTATGAGACTTAACTGCATAATGAGACCCTATACCAAATATATTTAAAGAAATTCATATGAGGAAATGAAACAAAAAGTAATACCTAACAGAAAATGTAGCAAATAAAATCAACTGGATGAAAGGGCAAATTTAAACATTAGTGAGTACTAAACACGTCTAAAATACAAACTTGAAAACTGTCAATAATATTTAAAAATGAGAAAAATTAAATTTCTAAAGTAATGTGTTAGGCCTTTCCACCCAGAGCCCAGGCCTGGCATGTGTGTGAGACCTTCTGCACACTCTCCAGATACCTTTCCAGTCAGAGCCAAGTCCCAACGTGTGTGTGGGACTTTCAACCTGCTCACCCACTCTTCACATCTTTTTCCACCCAGAATGTAGGCCCTGTGTGTGTGTGTATGGAGGCAGTCATACACTGCTGGATTCCCTTCCAGAAAGTGCCCAGGTCTGGACTGTGTATGGGACCATCCACACCTGCACACTTATGGGAACGTCCTCCATCAGATAGATCTGGTGTGGAACCCTGGGGCAGAACTTCCTGCAGAGAGGCTAAAGGCCAGACCCACCCAGCTAAACCAGAAGCTGAAAATCTTGCCAGAGGGACACAGTAGGTTCACTTCCATGGAGTGCAGCAGGAAGAAGCTAAGTATAGCAGCCAGGCCCAAGTCAGGTACATCTGGACAAGTTTAAACTTGGTAGATCTGGACCCAGAAGTGTGAGACACATTACTAGACCCAGATCTGTAAGAGCATCCTCTCTTTTTCTCTCTTGATCAAGAGAGGGGGTAACAGGAAACCCGGCTGAACCAGTCTGCATGGAAGACCCTATATGCATCAAGAGGAGGTCATCAGAAGAGTTTAGGGGAGCTAATTTAAATACAAATTCCCAAATCAATACAGACATAATGTTTGCTCTTACAGTCTAAAATACAAACCCATTAGTTGCAAAAGTTTGTCAACTGCTAAATATAACTACCTATTATTAGTGTACATAATTGTCACTGTATAATACAAAACTGTGACTTTCTTAACCACATAATCTCTCTTGGGTAAAAATTTTGGGAGGTGCTAAAAGAGAATAACTGCACCAAAGCTCTACACTGGAGATCAGAGGACAGTGATATACAAAATTACAAAGAGAAGGATCAAAATGCATTCTGAGGCCCTGAGCATACCTAGAACAAATGCAGGAGACACTAGCATAGAAGAAATTGGAAATCACACACCTGAAATCTAAGAATTAATAACGGCTGAAGTAAAGACACAGCTGCAGGAAAGCATAGAGGAAATCATATCTGAAATAATCTGTGAAGAAAAAAGAAATGGTAACTATAAGGAATGAATTACTAAGTGCTTCTACAGAAGTCACTGATAAAAAATAGAGGAGACTAAAAAAAATGATGGAATCCTTGAATGAGCAATATAGGAAAGAAATAGATCACATGAAGCAGATTCAAAATGCTATACAAGAAATTAAAACCTAATCACAAGCTGGGAAAACCATTTAAACGAAAGTGAAGATAGAGTTTCAAACTTGAAGAAACCATTGCCACTAGTGAAAAGGTAAGAAAAGATCTCTTAAAAACAACTAGGATGCAGGAAAAAAAATTAAACATTTACAAGATGATGCAAAGATGAACAATGTAAAGAATGCATTAAGAGAAAGAAGGAGTCAATACAAATGATTGAAAAGAATATGAGCAGAAGTAATAGCAGAAAACTTCCCAAATATGGGGAAACAACTGGACACTCGGGTAACCAAAGCATATAGAACTTCAAATAACATCAACCCGAATAAAACCAAACCCAGATATATAGTAACAAAGATCCCAGAAATTTAGCTTAAGATCAATATACTAAAAGCTGCTGGAGAAAAGAAACAAGTTATATTTAAAGAAAAACCCATCAGCATAACAGCAGACTTCTCTTCACAAACCATCAAATCAAGGAGAACATGGAACAAAGCACTTCAAGTCCTGAAAAAAAAAAAAAAAATTCCAGGCCACACTGCTATACTGAAAAACTCTCTTTCAAGTTTAGTGAAGTGAAATACTTCCATAATAAAGAACTAAAGAATTCCATGATGACAAAGACAAACCTACACGGTCTACTAAAAGATGTTTTAGAAACGGACAAAAATGACCAAAATTCCACAAATGAGAACAGAAAGAACCCACCAAATAGGGAAAACAACTAAATACAGAAGAAAAGGGGTGTATAACAGCAGGTAAATAGTGTGTCAATAATAAGTCCCCGTGTTTCAATTATAACCAGCAATGTAAATGGACTCAGTTAACCAATTAAAAGAAATGAACTGGCAGAATGGATTAGGAAGCAAAATCTAACAATATGCTGTGTACAAGAAACATACTTAACTCATGAAGAAATTCATAGGATGAAAATTAAAGGATGCAAAAAAAAAAAAAAAAAAAAAACCAAAACACTACATGCCCCAGGAAATCAGAAAGAAGTAGGGGTAGCAATCCTTTTCTCAGATAGTCTCAACTTCAAACCAAGAATGAACAAACAAACTAAAGAAGTCCACTAAATACTGTTTAGGGGTAAGGTAACACTCATAAATATGTACACACCAAATATGGAATCACCCAAAAGTGTGAGACAAATTTTAATGGACATGAAGAATCTAATATCTAATGCCACAATCTTAACAGGAAACTTTAATGTGCCCTTATCCCAAAAAGATAGGTCAAGCATAGAAAAAATTAGGAAAGTTTCAGAACTGAACCAGAGCTTGGAACAAATGAACACAGTGGACATATACAGAGTGTGCATGTGGGTCATTTTCTAAATTAGACCACATACTGGTCCAAAAGTTCATACTAAAGTAATTGCAAGAAAACAGAAATTATCCCATGCATATTATCCGACCACAGTGCAATAAAACTAGAAATAAATGACAAAAGAAACCAAATAAATCCCCCACAAATACATTGAAATTAAAAAACATCCTCCTTACCAACCAATTTTAATTACAGGTGTAATTAAACAGGAAATAAAATATCTACAATTCAATGAAAACTCAAGTATAGCTTATTGGAATTATGGTATGCAGTGAAAGCAGATTTAAAAGACAAATTTAGAGCTCTGAACTCATTAAGAAAACAATAGGAACAAATAAATACCCTGATGTTGCACCTAAATGTCTAGAAAAAGAAGAGCAAACCAAACAAAATGTCCAAAGATGGCAGGAAATTATAAAGATTAGACCAGAACCTAATTCAATTGAGGAAAAGAAAAGAATAAATAATTAATGAATCAAAAAACTGGTTCTTTGAAAGACTGAATAAAATTGATGAGTCCCTAGCTAACCTCATCAAAAAGAAGAAAAATTCAAATACAAGCAATAAGGAATGAAAAGGGTGAAATTAACACAGACCCTGTGGAACTTCAGGAGATTATCAATACCTACTTTGAAAATCTTACTCTCACAGCATCAAAGACACAGAAGAAATGAATAGATTCCTAGAAAGGTTCAAATTCCCATAACTGAATTAGAAAGATATAAGAACTCTCAATAATCCAATAAAGGCCAATGAAATTCATGATGTAATAAAAAATATTAACAAAGAAAAGTCCAGGTCCTGATGGATTCACAACTGAATTCTACAAGAAATTCAGAAGAAATAATCCCCACACTCCTCAAACTCTTCAATGAAATTGAAAAGGAAGCAGTCCTCCCAAAATCATTTCTGGAGGTGAGTATTATACAGATTCCAAAACCAGGGAAAGACACAACCACAAAAGAGAACTACAGGCCAATATCCCTCATGAACATAGACGCAAAAATCCTAGTAAATAGAATACAACAAATCACCAAGAAGATATTGCACCATGACCAGGTAAGATTCATCCTAGGGATGCAAGGATCATTCAAAATATGCAAGTCTATAAATGTAATACACTGTATTAATAGAGCCAAATCCAAAAACTACTTGATGCAGAAAAGGCTTTTGACAAAGTCCAACACTCATTCATGATCAAAGTCCCACAGAAAACTGAAATAAATAACCTCTACTTTCATCTGATAAAGGCCATCTATTACAATCCAATTACTACCATAATTTTAAATGGGGAAGACCTGAAATCTTTCATTCTCAGGTAAAGTATAAACAATGGTGTCCTCTATCACCACTTCTATTCAGGATAGGGCTGGAATAATTATCTAGAGCCATTAGACAAGAGAGAAACACAAAAGAAATTAGATAAAGATTAGGTAAAGTAGTTAAATTATCATTTGCAGAAGATATGATTCTCTACTAGAAAAAACTCCACCAAGAATCTATGAGAGTTAATATACAATTCAGTAGCATAGCAGGATAAAAAGTCAATACCCAAACGTCAATAGCATTCCTCTACACAGATAACAAACACACTGAGAAAGAAATTAGAAGAAAAATATATTTTACCATGTCACCATGTAAAAAGAAATACTTAGAAATTAATATAACTAAAGACAATAAAAGATCTATTCAGTGAAAATTACAGTACTCTAAAAAATGAGATCATAGAAGATTTCAGAAAAAGGAATGATATTCCTGCCACCTGGGTAGGAATAACCTATATTGTGAAGATGTCCACACTCTCAAACTTGTTATAACAAATTTAATACAGTCCCTATGGAAATACAACCAACATACTTCACAGACCTAAAGAAATCATTCCTAAACTTCATCTGGAGTCAGAATAATATCTAGAATAGCAAAGGCAATCCTGGGCAACAAAGGCAAAGCAGGAGGAATTATAATTTCTGACTTGAAATTATACCACAAAGTTACTGTCATAAAATCAACATGGTTTTGGCAGAAGAAAAAAGTCATCAGGATCAATGGAACAGATTAGAAAATGCTGATGCAACTACAAACACAGTCAGCCATCTTATTTTGGAAAAAGGTGTCAAACATGCTTACTGGAATAATGATAGCCTCTTTAACAAGCTGTGCTGGAAATACTAGCTCTCTACATGCCAAAAAGTTTACCTTCACTCAGGTTAATCCTTGTCCATTGCTGGCAGGAATGGATGCTGGTACAACGATTATGGAAATCATTGTGGGGACTCCTCAAAATCCTAGAACTGGAAATCCCATTCAGTCCAGCTATCGCCCTACTGGAAATTTTTCTGAAAGAAGTCTAAGACATAGTATCATAATGATATATGTGCACCTGTGTTTATAGCAGCCCAATTTGTGAAAGCCAAATCTTGGAAACAACCAAAATGTCTGTCACCTGAGCAATGGACGAAAAAGATGTGGTGTTTTCTACACAATGGAGTACTACTCAGCAATAAAGAAAAATAAACTTGAAGCCTTCATATATAAGTGGATGAAACTTGAAGATATACTCATAATTGAAATAAACTGGACTCATATGTGTAAATATTTATTATTTCTAGCATAAGAACTCAAAAGAAGAAATAAAAATTTAAACATAACACAATTAAGTGGAAAGCGAGAACTTATGAATTAAATGATAAAGAGAAAGGAGAAAAGTTTGGAAATATGGCAGTGGAAAACAATACGTTTATATAAAGCAGATGGTTAAGGCAATGATCCTAAGAATCACCATCAGGTTTTTGAAAATAGTAATTAATGGGTAGAATTCTCACCCTGACTAACTTTATATGTTGATGTCTGTTAACTAAACAACTACACTGAGGATAGCAATGTGCAATACTAAATCCATGTATGAAATAATTGTCATTTTGCTTTTCTAAATGTATACTTCTTCTAATGTCATATCTTTTGTTGCTATATTCTCTTTAAAGTGTTCGTAAAAAAAGAAAAGGTAATAAGAGAAAACAGCAGACAGAAAAAAAATGTTATAGGATTGTCCTGCTATAATGTTGTACATGGCCTGATTTCTAAATTTCTGTGCAAAAATGTGTAATTCTTTTCACATTATATAGGGATATAAATTTTAGAACATCCATGTTTTTTGGAAGACAGCAGTTCCGTGTTATGTCTAAGGCTTTTGATATTCAGAAAGATATTCAAATGTTAAGACAGATATGTTAAGCTCAACTGCCTATTTCAGAGTAATAATGTCATCAAGCTTCTCTTCTGGATGGTTAACAACTAAAGTTTGCAGATGATAAATTAGTGAAATAGAGGGACTACAAGGATAGCCAATATTTTGGCCCTAGCCCTTCAATGTCATTTAGGACTTAGGACATGAGAAAATCTGTGGTGTGACATCCTGACTCAGTGGTGTTCCAAATTTTCTGATCAAGGAGATTATGGGGCTACAGAGGAAAGTCATAAATGATATATGGTGTGCCTATGGAGTGTGACATGAAGAGAAAACAATCTCTGAGGCTTTCACAGAGAGCAAATTGGTCAAACAATGGCTGTAGCTCTTCCATGTGGCTAACACTAAAAACAGATCTACAAGGTACATGTTTTCAGGGTAAATCCTAAGATTTGACTGACCTTGTCAGATACAGAAGTTAAATTTTCAGTTATATAGGTCTTGCATTAACCTGGTCTCAATCATATAGTCGAAAACTGTAACCATGGTGTATGAAAGTGATTAATATGCTGAGCTGTAAAAGGCTCAAGTAAACAACTTATGACAAATACCACTTCTGATGATAACCCAGAACTATTATTGGCTATTGGACTATACTGAGTTATTTTGCTGAATTCAAGTGCCGACAGTCTTTAGACAAGCTTCAAGTATGAAAAGGTCCCTTAAAGATTTCTACAAAAACAGCACTCTAGCTGAAGTGGAATGTCCACCTCTGACAAAACAAAATGAAAAAGGGAATATGTTGGGAGCCACAAACTAGGAATTAAATCAAATATACCTATGTAGGACTTGTCCTAGTGCCCAAAGCAGATAAGCTACCTCACTCCTGAGATGAACCTCCTGCATGGTTAAGATTAGCTATCAGTTGCTAGGAAACCTATTGTTATGTGTTACTAACATAAAGAGTGTAAATAAAGGACCATTTTCTAGTGAAAAAAAGAGAACATATATATATATATATATATATATATATATATATATATATATATATATATATATATATATATATGTATGTATACACAAGAGACTTAGGATAGATATACAACTACTTTCTCTTAGTTCATTGAGAATAAAAGTTTGTACTAATATTGTTTAGACAAGATATCATGTCTGCATCTTGTGTTCCTAATGGCTACTATAAAGACAACAATATGCAATGTATTAATAACTGTAAACAGCATACTAACTTGCTCTGATACCATTTCAATACTATTTTGTCTTTTTTCTCATTAAAATGAATAAAAAATAAAAATAAACTGGAAAAAAAACAATGTGAGTTTTCTCTCTTAAGTGATGAGAAATGTACATTTTGTGCCAGTGATTGAAACATAATAACTAAGTGTATAGGTAGAGAGGAACAGAATATATTACATTTTACTACAAAATTTTATGACATACCCATTGCAGAAACATTGACAAGTAGAACAAATGATAAAATATAGCAGACCGCATAAACATGAGTTGCCAGTGACATTCCCTGAATTTTCCAGAGAACCAAGTGATTTTATTATATAGAAATAGAGTATATCTGAGGAGCAGTGAGCATGGTGCTTAGATGTTTTGGCACATTTCCTTCCTTAAATTTTCATGTACCCATTTGAATCCCTATCTTACACTCCATCTCAGTGTTCAAGTTTCCATGAACTCAAACAACCTGCTAGTCACACACTCATGGGGTCATTATGAGGTATTTCTCCTCCTACTTTAAAAAAATGTATTTAGTACGGGGTCTACAGAGTCTCACTACATGGATCAAAGTTGTAGTCATTCTCCTGTTTTCAGACTCCCAAGCACTGGGATTACAGGTATACCACCGTGTCCAGTTTCCGTGGCCCTCTCAGCCTGCCCGGAGGGCGAGGCAAGCATGGCATGTGGTTCTGGGAATCGAACCCTGGTGCCTGCACCTGCCTATGTGGGCACTTTTCTCTGCCTACTTTTATACCATCTGTCATATCTGGTTTACCATTTTGTCAGTTATTTTTAATAGTATATATTTCCAGTGCATAATGATTACATTCTTTGTGGAAGTTGGTACATGGATATAACCCATCTTTTCTTTTTTGATGCGCTTTCCCTCATCCTGACCTCTCCCTTCCCATCCCCTTCCTTTTGTCTTTTATTTCTCTTACCTTTTGTAAAAGATCTATCTTCATTTTTCTCATTGTCTATCTTTTATTTTGATATTTATTTATGGTTTATGTTTCTCATATGAAAATGTGTGCCTGATTAATTCACTGACCATTTGGTCTCAAGTTACATACATTTTTCCTACAAATGTCCCAAATGCCGCTTCCTTAGGGAAGAGTAGAGTTTGTGTCCTGAAAGTTCACACCTGGCCATCTCGTTTTTCTCCCTCGTTCAAGTTCATACCAGGTCATCTCGTTTTCTCCCTTGTTCAAAATCTCTCTCCTTTTACCCTAGTCTGTTCTAAGCAGAGTGCAAACTAGATGAATACTGTCAAGAAAATAAATGTTCATCCCATTTGTACTTAATTGTATGATCCTAAATAAATTACCTACACTCTGAAAAAGAAACAATGTGCTAAAGAGAGAAAACCTTACAAGTTTATTACGACATTTGCAAAGATACACTTAATGAGGGATGAAAACAGGAGGATCACTATAAGACAGAGCTGCAGAGTGAGATCCTGTACAAAAATTCATTAAAAAAATTCTTCAGGCAAAAAGAATTTAGAGAAAGGAGAATTCTATATCAAAAGAACAGTTTTTGTAAGATCATTGGAAATAGTAAATGGTAATATGTAGATAAAGATAATATTTTAATTTTAAATTTTGGAAAGATGATTGAATCCATAATGTGCACATATGTAAAATATATGACAACTATATGAAAAAAGAAAAAGGTGGAACCATCCTGTTGTAAATATATTGCATTATGTAAAACAATATATTGGGTCTGGGGATGTAGTTCAGTGGCACAACACCTGTCTGGTAAACACAAAGTTCTGAGTTTAATTCTTGATACGAAACACACAAAAACAGAAACTAAAATTAAACAAAACCCCTAAACATATTATTTTAAATTAAACTACAGCTTAAAGACATAAATCTAAGCCAACAATGTAAAAATAAACAAAATATACCATTAAAGAAACAATACTGATAAAATGAAATTAAAAATGTACATTTATTCATAAGAAAAATATGATTCACATTTGTATTTTAATAAAATAAAAATAAATGAAAAAAAAAGAAAAACATGAGACATTCAGAGATAAAGAACCTATGACTTAAATAGAAAATTGATGCCAAGATGTAGAACTCAAGTGAAATACATCAATACTTATATTACATATGAATGAGCCTAAAGACCTACTTAAAAATCAGACATTGTGAAGTCATTAGGCAAGCTGTAGCTCTATTCTTTTGCAAATGAACATACTTTAAGTGTATGACATAAGTTAAAGGTAAAATAAACCAAAATAATGAATGCAAACAGAAATTAAAACATTGCTTGAATAGATCAGAATATCACCGTAACAGTCAATATTAAAGACATCTTATAAAGAAACTAATTCATCCAAAAGTTATAAGATTCTAAAGGTACTTATATCTAACTAGTCAAAATGCGTGATGCAAAAATGCCAAAATATACAAGAAAAAACAGTCTAAATAGCAACAAAATATTCTTCTCATAGTAATTGAAACAAAGGGAACAAAAAAGAGCATGAGACTATAACTTTATGAATTAATATGATATACTCATTCATGTCTCAACCACAGCAGCACCCTCTTTTCCTTGTACTTTCCTGTGGGAATGACCTAGTCATCAAGACAAAAAATACGCCTGGTAATAAATGTGTCTCAGCATGCTTTCAAGCAGTATGTAGAAATCCTCCAAAGTGTATGCTTTCATACAAAATATTTAATTCTCACAAGGAAATTGAATTCAAAATCAGTGAAAAAGATATTTTGAAATTGTCAAATATTTGGAATTAATGTGAACACTTTTAAGTAACTCATGAATCAATAAAGACACAGAAAAAATTAACATTGATACATACCTTCATAAATAGATATATCTGATATTTTCCTCATGTAAAATTTATAACATGTAAAGTAAAAATGAAATCTAAATGTCATTTATCTAAACTTTTACCTTTGTGTTTTTTAAAACACAAAGCAGTCAAAATTATAAACTTGAAAGTAATAGCAGAAATAAAATACTAAACACAATTTGATAGCAAAATAACTTGATTCTTGGACAAACTTTTCTTATTCTTATATTTCATTGTAGCATAATTGGAATGTCTAGGTAGTTTTTACTAGAAATCAACTTAATATTTTACACTTACATGATAGATTTTTATTCACGGAATAGAAATTTAATGAACATGTATTGCTGTTGTAATGAACAGTGTATATTTATTGAATATTTGTGCTATACAAATATTGTTAATTGAATCTTTAAAATATGTCTGAGGTAGTTACTTTTATTATCCTATTTTATAAATGAACATGCTGAAATTGGGAGAATTGCTGTAACTGTATGGTAAATATCAGCGGTCAAATCTTGTGGACTGAGAGACTGAATCTTTGTCTAGGAGGCTACATTTCACAGCTAGAGGGAGGCCACATATGGATATAATTATCTGGCTTGCAACATGTAAACAAAAGTTAAGAACTCAGGTTATATTAGTGCAAATTAGTCAAATACAAGAAACACTGATAATGTCTCACACATTGCAAATGCTATTCTAGCTTTGAGGATTGAGACATGTGTCATGTAGGTACCTAATGGATAATAATTGCTCAACATAATTAAAATAATTGAATTTAAAAATAAGACAAGTCTCAGGTCCTAATCCCTCCAAATGATAATTCTGAGACCTTAGATAAGTTTTTCAGATTCTCTACCAATTTTTAACATTTTCAATGTGATGACATAGAGCCAGATGTGGCAGACCATCCTTGTAATACCAGAACCCTGGAAGTAGAGGCAGAAGGATTGCTGTGAGTTTAAATCCAGCTTAGGTTACATAATTGAGTTAAAGGAAGCTTAACCAACTTAGTGAGACACTGTCCAAAAATAATAAAATATTTAGTAGTGTTCATTTCTATAATGCTTTGTGACACTAGGAAATTGAATTCCTAGTGTCACAAAGCATTATATATATATATATATATATATATATATATATATATATATATTCTGTCTAATATATGAAAAATATAAAATATATATTATTTTAAAAAGAAAACAAGGTAGGTGAACCTTGAGAGCATTGGTAAGCTTCTCTAGAGGGAAAATCTCCGCCATCATCATCTTGAAACTCCACCATCATGGGAAAGACAGTGATCCTCAGGAACCCTAGTGAGTCAAACATAAGAGGAGAAACCCTACCCATTGCTTCTGTGCCATCCAGAGAGCCTGGATCTGGTGGAACCCTGGTCCATGACCCATACTCCTACTCTATAATTTGGGCATCCAGGGCAGGAAGTTTGTGGGACACAGCAGTCATATTGTCTAGATAAATCCAGGATAAATCCACAATAACAAGAGAAAACACTTAGCATACAAACTCCTAACTCATGATCATTTCTGTTATATAATCATAGACTTTGCTCATCAAGATTATACACCATCATCAAATGAGATTCATTCCAAAAGTACGGGGATGGTTCAATATACACATATCAATAAATGTAATTTACAGGAAGCTGGTGAGATATCTAATCTAACTAAAGCATTTTCTTAGGCAAGCTTAGGAAAGTATATGCCTGGCACTACATGCCGCACCAGCCCCTCTCCCAGGGTGAGCTGAGCTGGCCAGAGTCCAGGTGTGGTAGCACGCTCCTGTAATTCCAGCTATGGGGAAGACTGAAAGCAGGAGGATCTGCATGAGTCCGAGCTGCATAGTGGGACCCTACAACAACCACATACATTAAAACATTAAAATAATAATATATATTATTATTATTAACAGCGCCAATGCAAAAAATCACTTGATCATACCAGTAGATGCAGAAAAATCTTTTGGCTAACTTCAACATTCATTCATGATAAAAATCCCAAGAGAAAATTAGAATACATGGTCTTTACCTCAATCTGCTAAAGTCCATCTAGAAGAAATGAACAGTGGACAAAAACTGAAAGGTTTCACTCCAAAAATTAAGAATGTAAGGATGATCACTCTCATCATCCATATTACATAAAGTACTGAAAACATTAGTCAGAGCAATTAACTAAGAGAAATAAAAGGAATAATGTTTGAAAAGGAAGAAGCGAAATTATCATCCTTTGCAGATGACCTGATACTTTACTTAGAAGACCCAAAAACTCCACCAAAAGAATTCTTGGTTTAATAACGAAATTCAGTAGCATAGATGGACACAAATCAACACTCAAAATTAAATAGCGTTTCTGTATGCAAACAAGGAATACCTCTAGAGAGAAGTTAGGAAAACATACCCTTTACAATAGTATCTAAAAAACCCATAATACTTAGAAATGAGTCTAACAGTGGAAGTAAACAATCCATTCAGTGAAAATTGCAGTACTCTGAAAAAGCAAATCAAAAGGATTTCAGAAAATGTAAAGATTCACTTGCTTATAAATACTAAGAACCAACACTGTGAAAATGGCCATATTCCCAAAATTTACAGATCCCATACAATCTCAACTAAAAACTATCGTCAGTATACCTCAGAGATTCAGAGAAAACATTCCCAAAATTTATTTGGAACCAGAATATATGTAAAATAGAAGAAGCAAATCTGGAAAATAAAACTAGAAGTCTATATTTGAACTCAATAGCACAAGGAAGTGTGATGTTACTTTTCCTGGTTCCTGAACTTTTGTCCATGTTTGCTATTTTTGAGTTATTTAATTAGATGATGTAACTACAGACAGTGTTTCCTTCATTGTTCATTTTCACCTTCTAGTACTTAAAAGTTCAACTGTAATTCTGAGCATCACTTATAAATGTGCTTGCTAAAGCATGCTTTCCCTTCTGCTGGTGCTTTTTCGGAAAACTCACCAAAATCAGAGGTTGGAAGCATTGTTTGTGGGTATGAGTTGAAGGAAGCATATTTCAAAGGCAGTGTCTCAAGCACCTGTGTTAATAGCTCCTAAGGAGTGTATCAATGTGCATATTCTTGGCTCACCTAACACTAACTGAATCAAAATATTTCCAAAGGCCAAGGATTCTATAGTTTACACACTCCTGTGATTATACTAGAACTTGAGAGGCAGTAATCAGAGTGAACTAGAACTCATTGATATCAAAAGAACTCCCTAGTCCCCAAGTCTACCTCTGTCATACCGTCTTTTAGATTTTCCTTCTGGAAGTGCTTTGAGTATTTAAGTCACCACAGTACCATACATACTGTAAAATGCTTGTCTAGTCAGATGGCTTTTATCTCTATGCAAAAGTAAAAAGCACAATTATATTGTATTAGTTTATTCAAGAGAAAAAAATAAGGTTGTGGAAATAACAACAAAGATTAGGGGGAAATCTAATTCTCCTCAAGGAAGAACTCAATTTCTCATCACCCTCTATTTCAAAAGAACTTTTCTTTGTGCTATTTCACAAGCATGACAGAGAGCCATGGGATCTCAGGTTTTCTCTGAACAGGAAACTCTCCCTACAGCTCCAATTAAAAGGAAGTTTCAAACCTACAAATTAACGGTTTTAATATGCTGTTCCTGATGATTAACTGCTTCATTTTAACAGGCATTCACTGTTAACACTGCAACTGTTAATTTTAACAGCTTGATTTTTAAATTCTAAGAAGAGTAAAATTGGTTTAAGATCACTCTTACTTTTTTTTGCCATTGGCCTAATAACCTTTATTTAGAAAATCTTGCATAACATTATTCCTCTCTCATGAATTTTATCTCTTTTACTTACAATAGACCTTGGGCAAAAACTTCGTATTTTTTCTCTTTTATTTTTAGACTCTGCCTCAGTCACGATCTTTGCATGTTACCATGCCTCCAGAGGTTGGTGTGGAGAAACACTTTAAACGAAATCTCTTTTATTTAGTCAAACATTTTTTTATAAATGGAATTTTTAGAAATACATTTAGAAAACTGAACCACAAGATAACCAATCTGCGATAGCAGATATAAGAAAATATGGGAAATTAAAACTTGTGAATATAAAATAAACATATGGTCATATGAAGATTATTCCTGATTTTTAAAGTTCTATTTATTCACTTGCATCCCTAGAGGACACAGAACTCTTGATTAACAAGGATAACACAAAATCCATAGTTAACAAAAAGAATTCCTTTCAGCTTTTAGTTTTAAACTTTTCCTTTAATAAATATTTCTGCAAAGCTGTTAACATGTAGTCAGAGTGGCTGATACAAAATGCACTCAGATAATTGTGTCTTGTAATATATTAAATGTTACTTTTGGATGCATTTTGTCCCATTTTAATCCATCATTTTCAATCCATTTCTATACATCTCATTGGGATCCAATTTCATTCACTTTTTGTTTTTGTTATTTATATTTTCATGTTTATGTTTGCACAAGTGATATATATATATAGAGATAGATATAATATAGATATAGATATATATGTTCATTCATTGCATTTTCATTGTTTGGCATTTATGAACAATGAATAAATAACTGTGTATTCATGTGTGTGTTGTGTGTATGTGTATGTATGAATAATGTTACAGTGTAACTTCAGGATAAATTCCAAATAGTTAGAATGTGAGAGAATGTGAGATCACAAAGAACACACATAACCGTGTGACCTCTTATCTTCCTGTAACTATTCAAAAATAATATTGTTCAGTTAATTTGCCAGAAGATTTTGATGCATTTTAATTATGAGTGTGACACTTTAGAAACAATGTATTGCTTTATAGTTCTAAAAATTATTGATATTAATACATCATGTGATTGTAGTGATATATATGAACTACTTAATATTTTTATCAATTGTTTTTCATGTATTTTGTTTTTCTGTTGAATAAGTCTGCTTTTAACTGAATGTGTGTTCATTTTTCTTTTTTTTTTTTGCAGAAGGGGGGATGGAACTCAGGCCCTTGAGCTTGGTAGGGAAGCACTTATTCTACTGAGCCATCTCCCTCGTCCATGAATGTGTATTCTTTACACAGTTATGATACAAGCTCTTTATATACAATATACAGTGCTAAAGCTTTCTTTTAGTCTTTAAATCGCTGTGGGTCTTCACTGTTTTGTGCAGAGTTTTCTTAAAATAATTTCATAGTAAAATTTAGCAAGTTTTTAATTTATTTCATTGGCCCCAGTTTGAAAAAAAAAACAATACCCTGGAAGACAATAACATGTTCTGGGCCAAGAAGATAGCTCAGTAGAATAAGTTCTTCCTGTGCAGGATCCTGAGTTCAATCCCTGGTATTACCAAAAAAAAAAAAGTTTATTTCATCTGGATTTTGAGTAATAATAATAACACTATTCGTACACCTCTCTGTAGGAAGAATTTCTTCTTTTTTGTACTTGAGATGTCATCTTTAATTCTAAAATGTGTAAATGTATTGGATTCTATTTTTTACTTTTATTCAATTCCACTTTTGTACTTTACATATTTGCACACAAATAAAATACTACTTAAATTGATAAAGTTATATAACATGTTTTATTTTCTGAGGGACTAGATTTTAATCACAGCATTTTGCCTTTGGTGTTTTCATGATGTTTTTCTACATTAAGGATTGAACCCTGGGTCTTTACAATCCCCAGTTTTCTTTTCTTTTTTTAATTTTAAACTTTAAGGTAAAGTTTTGCTAAATTACTAAGCTGTCCATATTGTACGTGAACTTGAAATCCTCATGTCTCAGCTTCTCAAAGTACTGAAATTACAACAAAGGCCACAATGCCTAGCTGCTTATGATTATATTCAAATGTTACTTTCTTCATATCTATTTTAATATTAATCTCTTTAGTCAACTTAGTAAATGAAACTTTTTCTCTGAACTGAACTGAACTGGATTTATAATGTGAACTGAGATAATGTTACTTTCTGACTAATTGAATTTAGAATTACAGTAAAGTAATAGATGGGGTTGGGGAGATGACTCAGTGGAATAAGTGCTTACCTGGCAAGCACAAGGTCCTGAGTTCAATCTCCAGTTCCACAAAAAAAAAAAAAAAAAAAAAAAAAAAAAAAAAAAAAAAAAAAAAAAAAAAAAAAAAAAAAAAAAAAAAAAAAAAAAAAAAAAAAAATATATATATATATATATATATATATATATATATTATATAAAGTAAAGCAATAGAACTCAGTAAGAGATAACTTGCCTTAGAAAATGAAATTTTTTATCTTTAAACAGTGCTGCATTTCAAATTGTATGACACTGCTACAATGAATAAAATTCTGGATGTCAGAATTCAAGAGATCTTAGAAAGACAGAGAGATGAAGAAACAGACAAAGACAAAGAGACACACAGAGAGGGTAAAATCACTGATTCTTTAGTAAAGGTTTGCATTTGAGAGAGACAGGCAAGTTTATATAGAGTTTTGGAGCCCTTGTGATCATTTTGCCTAGAAAGATTTTAACTTCTGGGTAGTCTTCCTTGCTAATATTCCTGTGAAGAACCCCCGAACACCTAATGTTTCATATAACATTTGTCAATTTGGCCCTAGAATAAAGGGAAGAATTCTGTGTTGTTTATAGGAACACTTTCAAGACATCATCATGCATGTATGTATGTTACATTGGGATGGAATTAAGCCTTAGATATGCAGTTCTGTTCCTATGTTGTTAGACAGAGGATTATTTTTATGAATATCAGAATAATCGTTCTCTTCCTGATTTACCTCATACAGCTCTCACATGAACTAACAATAATAAAATCATTGAAAAGTAATCCACATAAAATTCTGTTATTCAAATAATATAGCATATATAAATTTATGTTTTTAAGTTTAATTTAAAGAAAATAAAAACTATAGGTAAACATCAGAAACGATGCAAAATTTTTTAAAAAGAAACCAGATGATAGGTATTCAACAATGGTTGTTACATTGTTTATTGTTGTTTTCAATGTAGTTGCTCAGATTATCAGATATAAGCGTGTAAAACTGGTCAAAATAAAAATTTTAAGTATTAACTTCTCCCTTCCAAAAACCAGTAGAATTTAGTAGTACAATCATCATAGCTATTCTGTATATACACGATCATGATTTTTCCCTTCCTTTTTTATCATCTCTTCTCATCCTAATTTTTCCTTCCTTTTGTGCAGTTTTTCCCTTTTCTTTTGTATCTTTCAGATTTTTATTTACTTTTTCACTTTATTAAACTAGGGAGACAATACAATGTTTACATGTGTAGATCTGATTTACTTCACTTATGAGTATAGCCTCTAGTTGCATCCATTTGCCTATAAAACTCTTGAGTTTATCTTTCTTTATACCTGAGTGACACTACATTGTATAAAATACCACATGTTATTTTATCTATTCCTCAGTTGATTGGCATTTGGGTTGCTTCCAAGATTTAGCTATGACAAATCGTGTTGCTATAAATGTGAGCGCACATATATATTCTCAAGTCTTCTGGAAATAATACCCCAAAAGGAAAAAAGCTAGGTCAAACAGTACTTTTAATCCTAGTTTTTTGAGGAACCTCTACTCTAATTTCCACAAAGGTTGTACCAACATACAGAAGGGTTAATTTTTAGCCATAGCCTCTCCAGCATTTGTTATTAATTGATTTATTTATGGTGACCATTTTTTTCTTGGTTTAAGGTGGAATCTCAGTGTTATTTTAATTTGCATTTCTTCAATAACCAAAGCTGCTGAACATTTTTACATATATTTATTTGACATTTGCATTTATTCCTATGAGGAGTGCATATTCATCTTGGATGCTCTGTTTTGGATTGAGTCTTTGAATTTTTGGTCCTCATTTTTCTTAATTATTTTTAATCTAGAAAGAAGTTCTTCATCTGAGGGACAGTTGGCTACATTATTTTCTCTTTACTCTGCCGATAATTTATACTAAAGTTTAAAAACTGTTCAATTAAATGGCATCCAGTAGCTGATTTTTTTTTTTTTTTTTTTTTTTTTTTTTTTTTTTTTTTTTTTTTTTTTTGCTGGAACCAGTGAACTCAGGCCCTTGCACTTGCCCAGCAAGTGCTTATTCCACTGAGCCATCTCCCCTGCCCCCAGTAGCTGATTCTACTGCAGTTATGTTTTTGTTCATGAACTCTCTGCTTACCCCTTATCTTCAAGAAATCCACCTAATTTATCTTCCACTTGATATAGTGTTTCTGATTTAAGGTCGAGGTATTTAATCCATTTTAATTTTAGGTTAGTGTATGGTAATAGACATCAATATAGTTTTAGTTTTTCAACATGTGGAAAGCCAGTTTTACCAGGACCATTTATTAAAGAAACTACCTTTTTTCTAGTGAATGTTTTCTTTTTCTTTTTTTGGTATAGGGTCTACAGGATGTCACTACATAGACTCCATTCGTAGTAATTCTGTTTTCAGCCTCCCAAGAGCTGGGATTACAGGTGCACACAACTATGCCCAGTCTCAATCTTTGTCTCAGCGTGCTCTGGGGGGCAGTGCAGGCACAGCAAGGGGGATTGAACCCCTGACCTTGCCTCTCCTTAGGGAGGGGCCTTAAATCACTGAGTCATCTGGCCAGCCTCTAATGAATGTGTTTGACCACTTTGTCAAAGATAAGGTGATTGTGTATGTTTATAGTTGTATCTTCATCTTCTAATCTGTTTCATTTTTCCTCAGTTCTGTTTTTTATTTTTTTTTTCTTTTGGCCAATACTATGCTGATTTTTACCACAGTAGATTTGTACTATGATTTCTAGTCAGGGATTTTGATGCCTCCTGCCTTGCCTTTGTTGGCCAACATTGCATTTGTTATTGTAGGTCTTTTCTGGATCCAGATGAATTTTTGGGGTGTTTTCTCTAGATCTCTGAAGTATGCTTATGGTATTTGGATAGGGATTGCCTTCAATATATATAACAGTCTTGAGATTATGACAATTTTCACAATGTTGGTTCTTTCCATCATGAGCAGGGAATATCCTTCCTTTTTCTAAGATCCTCTTAGATCTCTTTTTCAGAACAATGTAATTTTCATTGCATAGATATTTTACTTCCTGTATTTGATTGAGTCTTGTGTATTTCATTCATGTGGTCGGTATATTGGGAACAGTGTTGTTTCCTTAATCATTCTCTCAGTGAGTTTGTTGTTTGTGTGCAGGAATGATACTGATTTTGGGGTGTTAACTTTGTATTCTGCCATTTAAATTTTTATTAATTCTACGAACTTTTGGTGAAGATTTTGGGGTCTTCCATCTAACGTATCATGTCATTTACAAATCACAATAATTTAACTTTTTCCTGTCCAATTCTTGTTCCTTTTATTTCACGCTCTTATGAAATTGTTCTGGCTAATGTTTGCAGAACTATGTTGAATAGGAGTGGTAGTAGTGGACATCCTTGCAAATTCACGTTTAAAATAATCTTGTATTCCAAGATTCAGTTCACTGTAAGCAAGACCGGAGACTTCACTTTCGAAATTACCTACATACCAAATTTCTTTCTAAACAAAATTTGCATTTACATGGACATGTGTGCTGCTTATTGGGGAATTGTCTCATTAAACATGCTGATTGTTTTGCCATTTACCACTTTTTTCTATTTGGCTAATGAATTTTGTGACTGTGCTTGGCACTTTCTTACACATACTGTATAACACAATATCAAAGGATTCTATTACTTCTCCCTGACAATCTAATAGTGAGCCTCCTCTTCAGTGTTTCAAATTATGATCCATTAAAAAACAAAAAGGGGATATTTTGTTAAGATGAGTCAATTCTAATATGAGGAGTGATTTTGTTTATAATCAATTCAAAAACCATAAATATCCCAAGACTTTTATAAAAGGTTAATACAGCTTTAATTTTCAAAAGATTTTAGTGTTATTACTGATAAGGCTTATAAAATAGATTTTTGGCCTCTTGGATTTTCTTTTTACTTTCTCTTTTTGTAACCAATTTCTTATAGTTCAGTATAGCTTCTATTTTTGATGGTTAAATTTATACAACCAACAATCAATGTTAGTTTGGAAAGTGAATGCTTATATTTATTTTATTTATTAGTGTTTTCTGTACATATCTGCATTCATGGTGGAGTTAGTTCATAGATATAACACATGTTAATTAATCAATCCCCTCTTTCTCTTGGTCTTAACCTATTTATACTTGAGTTCTTTTTTGTTGTTGTTATTGTTTGTTTTGGCAGAACAGGGATTGAACTCAGGCCCTTGGGCTTGCCAGGGAAGTGCTTATTCCACTGATACAAAGAAGTAAAGCTTCTGACCTGACCTGGATGATTACATGTTCTCTAAAACTGAAGAATGAATTTTAGGAACAAACAGAGGTTAAGGGTAAAACTGTATTGGAAAGAAAAGCTTCTGTAGGAGAGGGCCAGAAGGGGGACCCGAGCGGGTTGTGTAAAGCCATGTGGGGCTAAGGTGGAAAGATCGGGAACTCCCTTGGGTGGATGTGAGGTGGGACAAAACTATGGTCAACCAATGGGATTATAAGCACCATTGCTCAGGTAAAATTAATTAGACCCAGGACCAAATGGGGAAGCGAGTCATGTAGTAAGTGCGCATGAATAAGGGAACGGGTCTCTTCCCATTGAGGGTTGGGCTAGTGACTCATTTGGGTCTTTTCAAGTGATTGTTATCTATTTAGCATATCAATCCCAGGTGCTACTCTTCTAGCATTTGCTTGGCCTTTAGGTCTTTTCACAGCAGGAGCATCAGTTCCTCCTAGAGTTGAAAAATACCTTGTCTCCTGTATTATCTCTTTTGAGAGCCTGACCCTGTCTGTCTATGATTTTTCTATCTAACTCCGCTGCCTATAACACCACTGAGCCATCTCTCCAGCCCCACTTTAAGTTCTGATGCAAGAGAAACCCACATGGTAGTTAAGTTGTGTATGTAACTTATTTCATTTAACATTATGGTCTCACTGTGCATTCATCTTTTGAAAGTGCATATATTTATTGGCCCTTTTTTTACATGGTACTTTTTACATGTATGTGATCTAACAAATCAGCATATCCATACTGTGAAATGCTTATCAATAAAAGTGAATGTATATTCTAGTATGCAAACTGAAATGCAATTTCTATTGAAAATACTATAATATTTAAAAAAAAATTAAAGTGTTAGTCTTCTTTTTTCCTTTTTTCTGTCTTCCTCTGCCTCCCTTTCCAGGGCATCCAAAATACTGCTATGTAAGTGCTATACACCTGAGCTGCATCCCCAGTATCAAGATTTGTTTGTTTGCTTGCTTGCTTGATTGGTGAAGTTCACACATCCCTGATTTATCTTAGAAATTACCATTTATTGGAGGAGGAGCAGTCATAGGAATAGATTTTATAGTAAGGAAAAGATTTTTTGTTACCAAATGAATATAGAAAATGCCTCTGCATGGTCTACTTAGTTTATTAATTTGAAACAATAATTGTTCTCATTCTGGGAAAAATTGAAGTTCATTAACCTTATAGTATTCCAACAAACAAAACATCAAACACAAAAGCAAACTGGTATTAATAATGTAATAATGTAAAGACATCATGGATGCATATATTATTAAGAACTTGCTCCTTGATTTAAGGCAGTTAGGATCAGACCAAATACATAATTTTCTCATGGCTTTCCTAACTTGGAAAGTGGGTTAACATTTTGTTAGAAAACCAGCTCTGGAAGCCAGTTTTTTCACTACAATATATGCAATATCTATCACTTTACCTGTAAAATAGTAGCAATTTAATTAATTAATTTCTTTACTGGAATACTGAATAAAACAGGAAAGACTAAATGAAATGTAGAGACAAGTAAAAACATTAACAGAATTTACTGCTTATCTTGAAACCTCAGGATCTACAACTAGAATTCTGGCTGACA
This sequence comes from Ctenomys sociabilis, assembly GCA_004027165.1. Lineage (NCBI taxonomy): Eukaryota > Metazoa > Chordata > Mammalia > Rodentia > Ctenomyidae > Ctenomys > Ctenomys sociabilis. Next base: position 32,576 of record PVKA01025092.1, read on the forward strand.
TAAAGTAAGAATTACTTTCTTTGAAACTACCTTTCCAAGGTACTTGACACCACTTCCTGTTTGTATAGGTAAAATCCAATAATAAGTAAGAACAAGTATATCAGATCCCAAATTCATATCATGCAGAGCTTCTATTCAAATGTGTGGTGTGAACTCTGAATTGCTAGACAGTGATTTTTTTCTTAAAGGGGCTCAGTGTTCTCTTAATGGTTCAAGAGTTCTCCCGCTAGAAGGAAGAATGCTAGACAGAATTCCAGCCACAGGTATTGTGGAGCACAATACAGATTTCAGGCCAGATATGTTTATGTATATATGAAGAATAGCTTGAATAACTGTACTGCTAATTTCTGGTGGTCTCTTGAAAGGAGCAATTAATGCTAATTTTTCCTCTCCTTTTTAATTTCTTTGTTTTTTTACAAATTTTGCATGTTTATGTCTGGTAATCTGAATAACTAATTTGAACATACCATTAGGTACTACAACAGCCATTGTCAAATTCTTACTATTTTGTTTAGTGAAATTCTGTATTGTTTCTAATGTTTTTTAAACCATTTTCTCTTCTTCTTCTTCTTCAAAAAAAATAGCTTTTAGGCCATTGTTGTACTCCAAAAATCAAGTGACAACGAGGCAAGTCCAAAAAGAAAAGAAGCGCTTTATTTTAGGTGGTACCCACCGGGTAGCCTCTCCATGGAAGAAGGAGGAGGGCCCCCCCGAGGGCTGGGCAGCAGGGCTTTTATGCCTGAAAACCGCAGGCTGGGAGGGGTAAGCAAGCATGGCTACGTGAGGAACGAGGAG
>PVKA01025093.1:0-33374 GCA_004027165.1 Ctenomys sociabilis
TTTAAAACACAACTTTAGGGAAGATTGAAGAAACGACACATCACAGATTTGATAACCAAACTATAACATGTTCAGTCAGTAATATGAGGTGGAATGAAGATTGTCTTTAAAAGGTTTTGCCTAATATCAGTATTTTCTTTAACTTGTCACATCCATGCAATTGGGATCTTCATCGCTAATCGCTTTCATCTGTAATTGATTCATTTTTAAAAAGAGTATTTGTCCCTGCTTTGTCTGAATGTTAACCACCCCTACTGTTAGGCGGCAGACACACTCAACAGGCAGGATTCCGAGTGAATCCATTGCACGCTGCTGTCGCATCTCGCGTTACTGTCCAGAAAGCCCCACTGGAGCTTCTGAAAGCCTAAAATAAATCTCTCAGAATGCTCCCGGAGACTAGTATTCTGGGAGGGAAGCAGGTAAGGGACCAAGGGAGATAAAAGCTTGAGGAGAGGGCCCTGAGACTTGGGGAGCAATGGGAGGGAGGGGCCGGGTACAAAGGAAGGGCCCGCGTGCCCAGGGCGGGGCGGCTCAGGTCTTCCTCCTTTCCAGGTGATCTGGGCCAGCGGAGGACGGGCCTCTGCACAGGTGCAGGCTCTGAGAAAGGCAGATCTGAGGTCTCTATTCAAGGTCTGTAATCAGCAGAGCTGGAAGGGAGGGGCAGGTGCCTGTTTCTTAGTGCCAGTTCAGATTAAGGAGCATTTGTGGTGACTTGTTTTCATCAAAATGCGCACAAAGAAACAAAAGCGGGTGCCCCTCAACCTCAGGTGCCAGGCTCCTCCTGGACATCCTCACCCTGTCCAACCTGTGTCTCTGCCAGTGGCCTTGGACTGGCGCAGAGACCTGGCGGGTGGCTCCGACTGCTGAGCCCCAGGACCCAGCTGGGCGCCTCCGCTCACCCCGCCCCCTGAGCAGCAGCGCTCATTAACAGGTGGAGCCGCGTCCGAGCACTGGAAATCCCTCCTGTCTCCATAGAAGCAAATCCTTCCGCTCCAAAGCACCATCTGGGAAGACCCGGAGTGCAGTGCTCCCCTACGCGGCTCAGCGCCGAGGCGAACCCTGTGCCCCAGGACGTGCAGGAGCGCACACCGACCCCCCACGCCCCTGTGCAAGGGTTTCTGCTCTTGTCGGGCCTGATTGAAACTACCGCCTCATCACAAGATGCTTCAACCACTGCGCGGAATAGGAGATTCAGACCCCAGAGTGGACGCGACCGCGCGCTCCCACCTGGGCAAACTTGACTCCTCTGGCTCTCGACGGCTGATACACCCCTACAGGGTGTATCAGGGGACCAGAAAAGATCCAAGGCCTCCCCACCCCCTCGGAGCTGCGTGCGCTGGTGGGCACAAATCTCGATCTTCAAGGCCTGGCCCTCTCCCGTGCTTTACCTGTTAGCTGCCAGGCGCGATGCGATGTACCCGCCCGGAATCTGGGTGATGATGTAGCCCCAAAAGAAGGAACCGTGGATCATTCCCACCGTTTCCGGGTCCCAGTTGAATTTCGCTTTCTATGGGGGTGCAGGGATGGAACAGAGAAGAGGAGGAAGAGCGGAGTCAGTGATGAAGAATCGCTTCCAGGGGCTTCCAGGCCAGCGGGCCCTCCCCACGCAGGACACTTCCTGCGTTCCTGGGGCAGGAGCCTGGCTTTTCGTTCCCTAACAAAATTGCCTCTCGTAACTGAAATAAAGGGCGCTCATGTTGTAACTGACAGAGAGGCCCGCTGCCCAGACTTGGTGGCCACCTCCTCGTGAGGAGGCCTGATCCCATTAATGAAAGAAAAATCTTTGGGAGTCCCGTCTTGGAAATTTGGCCCATCCCAGAAAAGACTTAGCTAGCACTTCCACATTAGGAATTTCAGCCAGCAAACGGTTGGCCAAAGGCGACTAGTTAGAAGGCAGTGGTACAGTGCCTTCCAGGGTTGGATATAATCCGCTTGACCACACAGGGAAATCTTGGAGAAGGAAGGCACAAAGCTGGGGCGGGCTAGGAGAAAGCATATTTCCTCAAATTGGATGGGTCTGGTGACTTTTGGAGTTAATGGCCCTTGAATTTGGGCAAGTCTGTGGAGAGAGGATCATTGGTTGCGAAGGAGTGGGTGGGAGACGAGTGCCTCAGGGCTATGGGCCATAAGGTGGGTGGGACTCCCAAGATAGGCACAGTATCTGCACCGAAAAATTCAGATTGCTTGTCCTGGAAGCTGATTACCTGCCCTCGTGCTCCCTGTGAATAAAATATTGAAACCAAACGCATTTTGCGGGGTGTCCTGGATTCCTCAGAGCCCAGTGGATGACATCCAAGCTCCCCACACCCAGAGTGTTTCTCCTGAGCCTAGTTTCCAACCTGACCACCCAGGGACCTAAACAAAAGGAGCCACGATTGACTTTGGTGTCCTTGAAGTGACCTCCCCTCTATAGGTGTCGCTGTACAACACACACCCAGTAAAGATTAGAGACTGACAGCTCCGGAACCCAGGACGGTCCCAGCCTTCAAGATTAATGTCCCCAGGGCCTCTCGACATGCAGCTAATTGATTTATTCTCTGTTTGGTTTGATTTTGATTATTAGAAATGTTTGGGTTGGGATCTGGTGGCAATGGGGGCCATAATAACGAAAATTCTATTCCATTTCTCCATTAAAAACAAAGGAAAAGGAAAATGAACTGAGGGGACACGGCCTGTCCCCAACGTATATTAAGTCGTTCTCGCCGAGATATAGCGAACCAGGTTCTGTTTTCTGCTTTGGTCGCACAGGAGCCCGTAGCGAGGGGCGAGGGCTCCGGAGGTGAGGAGGGGTCTCCCGCGTCGGGCCAGCCGCCGCCCACCTCCTTGATGACCTTCCCGCCGCGGTGGATGGTGCTGTTGTTGACCATGTCCACGATGGCCACGCCCAGATTGCAGCGGATGCCGAAGGAGATGCAGAAGCCCAGGCCGCTCATGACGGCGATGATGTAGCGGCGCGGCAGCCCGAAGCACGTGCAGTCGCACAGCGGCGCCTTCCTCTCAGGCACCTCCAGGGGCTTCCCGTCCTCGGTCAGCTCGATGGTCTCCCCCGCGGTGTCCTGCTTCTTTTCCAACACCCTGTGGGCAGAGTGAGGGGGCAAGGAGGCCCCGGGTTAGACTCCTGGGGCGAAATCCTGGCTCATTGTCCCGGGCGGGCGTCGTCCAGGATGGCTGACCTTGTCCCTCTCTAGGGGTCAGGGTGACGCGGTAACACCGAGTCTGGGAACTTCAAAGGCTCCTCAGCGTCCCGCCACCACCCTGCGCCGCCCCACAGGGGCGGTGCTGCGACTGGACACCTCCAGGTCTGAGACATCAAATCCCAGGGCGCAAGGTCCAGCCCTTCAGGGCCGGGCACCCAGCTTCAGGTGCTTGGAGCAGGTCGCGGGCCAGGTCTGTGTTCTGTGGGAAAGGGGCACACAGCGGGGCGACCGGGGTACCTGAGTGCTCCCCGGCTTTACCCCGGCCCACGCGATTCTGACCCAAGGAGACCAAGCCGCGGTCCTCCCGCTTCAATCACCCATGCTAGGGATGTGGTGACCCCGCCTCTCCTGCAAAGCCACCCCTTTTCCCCCGAGACGCTGCCTCTTCTAGCTCGCTGTTCCCGGGCAAAGACCCAGAAGGCTGAAGACGTGGACCATTGTCCTTCTTTTTGCTGTAGCCAAGGGTACCCGTGCACTCCTTAGCTACACATTTCCCTTTTCCTTTTTCTTGGAGTTGGTAACAAAGGCCTCCGCAGCATATGGCCGACACCTCAGCTTCTTACAGCTCCAACATGAATAATTAATTATTCCCAATCTTGCGTCATTACTATCTGGGTTACAAACATAAAAAAAAAATCACTGGGTCCATTTCCAACGATGTGAATGCGACTCCCAGTTATGACTTCCCCCATATCAACTTCTGTGAGATTTCCACACCAAGGTGGGAGATCTCACTTAAAAATCTTTTTTTTTTTTTTTTTTGGCATAGTAGTGCATAAAATTTCGCCCATCTGAGTCAATTCCTTTCGGGCTTTCGTCCTTGGGGGAAGGGGGAATGGGGCCAGTAGCGAAGAGTGATTGAATTGTCTTATTAAAGGTGTTGTTGTTCTAGTCCCTAACCTGTGAAATTTCTGTTTTTACGAAAGAGGAATGAGAAAAAAACAACACCTCTGTAGCCCCTTGAGATTCATACTCTCCGCATTTACACAAGACAGCTCTCCATTTACAATTTGAAAATGTTTTCCAAATCCTCCCCTTAACTATTTTTAATCTCTATCCTTTTAAATCACACTGTTTTCTTTCACCCACAAGCACCAGTGAAGTAAAGGAATATTTCGAATCAATCCCAAGAATGAATGGCTGGGGACACTGCCGCTGAGACATTTCAGAATAGGAAAAGAATGTCACATTTCCAGAATCTAGGCATGTCACTTGCAGAATGGGTCAAAAATGGTATTGGAGGGGAGGTTAATACAACTGCTGAAGCCAGCCCTAGTTTTAGGAAACTATATTTTTCTAGAGGAAAACAGCCAGGGCGATATTTCTACATGGGCTATAGGAGCCTGTGTAAGTTGAACTCTGCACCTGAAGTCCCCACCTGATCCCTTATGGAAACTGGGCTGGGAAAGAGCAGCCCTATCCAGGGCAGTTGAGGGACTGCAGGGCCCTTGCGGCATCCACTGCCGCATAGGTGCCGGCAGGAACCTACCCTACCCAAAGCCCTCCAGACTTGAAGAGACCGGGAAACGAGAAGGCACACTGATGACTTTCTTTATGTCTCTTATAATTTACAAAGGTTTCAATTTCCCGGATGTGAAAATTATTTCCCTCATGCAATCGTTTGTCCTTTGTGTCTGTCCTTTCTGGTTGATTCGGCTTCACAAAATATATATACACATCACATACCTAGAAGGACTGAGTATGTTTCAGTTTATAGCATAATGGGTGCAATGGCTACAAAGATTAAAAACAATTATATATTTTCTAGGACTTTCAAAGTCGTTTTGCTTGCTGTCATTAGTTTGTTCTTACAAGCACACTGACATTTCATATGCAAGAACTAGATGGCTGTAAGAAAGCTAATAAATAAAAATACATTTACATTGCTTCAGGTTCAGAGACATGAACTACTTCAGGTATCAATTATTGATATATTTTTATTTCATTCAGTACAGAAAGAGATCCCCCGAGGGGTTTTCTACTATGCTTTTGAGGCTGAGATCTAAATTTCTTTCTGCCATTTGGAATATCTGATTAATTTTAAAATGTTATATTTTCTTATTCATTCTGCATCAAAGGAATTCAGTTTGAGGTATTCAAAGCACTGAGTCAGGTGCTTTTTTTTTTTTTAAACAGGTGCCTGTCATTTCTTAATTGCAAAGAGAATAAATCTTGGGTAAGAAAAAATGAGAATTTGCAGGTACTAAATAAACACATACACACACACACACACACACACACCAGACAGGTTTATTTAGTGCAACATTCCTGCATTAATAAGCAGGTTTCTCTGAGCAGCTTGGCTTCAGCAATGAGCAACAAAAAGACTTCCCGATCATATTACAGTCTCTCTAAGCAACCGAGGTTTACGGAAATATTCCCACAGATTGTTTTCACGGCGTGCTCCAGGTACACTGGGTTTGCTTTCTCTTACCTGTAGATCTGGCCGAGGGATTTTCCAGCAAAATTCTTTAGCCCCTCTTTTCCTGGGGCCAAAATCCTTTGTTTTACCGCCTCCATCCTCGAGAAGACTGATGTCTTGCCAGATTTAAGTAGCGATTGCTAAGAAAAGCGAGAGCTGTGCATATTTTCCTGACAGCTTAGCGTAGTTGTGGGTTTTTTCTTCTCAGAGGACTGGCACTGGTGTGCCTCCAGCGAGAGCGCGAGTGAGAGAGGGAGGGAGCGTGAGAAGGAGAATACAACAGAATAGCTGCACGCAGCCCACGGGTTTCCTAATAGGAGAGTTGGTAGACACAATCAGAAAGTCTCATTGGAAGGGGAGGATCTGGTCGCAAAGGGCGCACACAGTGCCATGGTATTTGGGCGGGCGCAGACGAGTCCTTGTCCTGGTAGCCAGTTCACTGAAAAAGATGTTAATTCCCGATTTCCAGGGTTCACTGCAATCAAATCTGCTGGCTTTAACGGAGGGGGCAGAAATATCACAGAATGCTTGCGTAAGGTCAATCTCAAAATGGTGCCTTTGCCGCAAAGAGCTGAAAGCACTTTCAAAACTCAAGGGAGCAAAAGAGGTCTCAGGTGAGCCCTGCCGCTGTTAGTTTTGCCTCCCTTCTCGTGGTCGCCTCCCCTCGCGCCGGCGTAACTGTGCTCTGCGGTAGAGTCGACTTAAGATGGAGAAGCGCTGCTGCTCTGTGAAGACGTGAGTAAATAACAGATACACAGGTCTGATTTGGGTAGCATCAGGGAGACAATTTTCGGAACGGCCGGCCGTGACCGCCTGGGCGGGTCTCGGCAGCACGGTTCAGCACCATGGACAGAGCAAGTTTCTGGCCCAGAGGAAGGATCTCGCCGCCGGCCAGGTGGCCAACTTTGGAAGGTAGCTGGGCAGACCGACCTGACCGAGGTCCATTCCGGGCTCTTCAGGAACGGATGCTATGGAAACCAAGCGGGAAGATGTCATCATCCTCTGAGTTTGTTGGAAGAATGCTGTACTGGGTTATGCCAGGGAGGAGAACTTCATTAAAAATTGACAAGTTGCTTCCAGGTTGCTACCATAGGCTCAGAGCACAGCAGTGCAGGGAAGGAAGATTCAAGGTGCTTCGCTTGTGCGTGTGGTATTTGTGAACTCCAGGGACTTCCCACCATAGAAAAATATGTGCACGAAATGCATAATTATAGTGCTTATTTGTTTAATTTCACCTCTGATAAGAGGAAGAAGGAAGACAGATAATAGAGAAAGGAACAAAGATGGATGTGGGGGGAGGAGAGAAAAAAGCAATAACAGAACATTCACTTAAATGCAAGACAGGAAATCCAATGTAAATTCTTTGGAATTTTAAGTCATTTTATTTAACTCATTTACAGCTCTGACAAAATATAGCTCCTCAGTATACCGAGGAAATATGTAGCTACAGCTTATGTCTGTCAACAAATTATTAATTGATGATATTTTCAAGATTTGTTTTAATATATTTATCATCCACTTAAATCTTTTTTTTCTCTTTTCCTCATAAGGTATTCCTAAGAACTTTTGAGAGATTGTTGTATAAGATTTTTTATTTCATTTATATGATAGGTATAGGATCAATGAATTTATTTAATTTAGCAAAACAGAAAACCTGTGCTAAATCAGCGTGAGTTATTAAAACCAGCCATATGAATCACAAACCTCTGACATACAATTCAAGCAAATGCTTATAAAACAGACTGGCCTTGAACCACATTTTCAAGGTCAAAATGGTGCTGTTCTTTAAGCCAACAGGGGGAGTAGATTTTACTTAGGAACCATAGAACTAAATCTCAGATCTAAACACAGAGTCATGTAGGACTACATCCTGAATAGTTCAAATGATAGAATCAATATTATTTGCTGAACAGATAGCTGGAAGCACTTTACACAAGTCGCTAAAACCATTTGCTACTTCTAAGGATGGTATTGTAAGACCACACAGCACTATAAATTGTAAAAAATAAGGTACTCGAGTTTTATTTCTCTTGTTTTTATAAATATGTATAGCATATGTGCGTGTACTAAAACAGTAAATTGAATTTTTAAGTCTGTATTTTTTAATTCAATTTCTTCCATAAGGAAATCAATTATGAAGAGAAAAAAAATTCAGTAACCTACTTTCTTGAAAATAATAAATAAATAAATGTTACTCAGAATTTGATGCATGGGTGTGTTTTTTGAACTTTTAATCACTCAACTGATTAAATTTAATTCACCCAGAAATATTCTTCCATTTATATTCTGGGAATTTGTGCAAAAATGAAAGTTTTAACAAATACCTGTGAATGCCGGATGTTAATTAAAAAAACAATTGTTTACTTTTCTCTAAATGACTAGATATCTAAACTATTAAAAATGAAAAATGTATCATACACTATATTTATAAAGGGACACCAACCAATAAAAATCTAGCAGAAAAGTATTCTTTGTAGAATAAGATGATTACATTCATTCATCTTCACTGAAATAAATATTTTGACTCCCTTCTCCCTCCTTTTGATAGCAGATTGAAAGTCTGAATCATAGTAAGTATTGACTTATTCATTGTAAAAATATTCAATGAGTGCCAAGAATTACACTCAGTCTGGGAGTATCCCCTAGAAGATTTCATGAGCTACATAGAGAATAGATATAGAAATATAATTGCAAAGAATTATGGGTAAAATTAAACAAGTGAAATATCTCAGACTGTGTGTCAAACTATACAGAAAAACACTTCATTCAACAATATTTCCTTCCTTGTCCAAATACTTGAGGAGAAATTTAGACTGCTGAAGATGGTGACAGTCCATTGGAATTGAGCGGGGAAGAGTGGTAGCATTTGGAAAGGGTTCTTGTTTAAAAGGAATTCTATGGCAAAGACCTATACCAAGGGAAAATGGTGTATGTAGAAAATGCAAGAGTTCTTGCTTGTCCACCTGAGATGAAATAAATTCATAGCTGATCCCCAAGTTTATAGCTGACCCCAGTATAAAAGACATGTATTCAGATACCAGTTTCTGACCCAACAGATTTTTTTTTTCTATGTAGTCACAAATTAAAAACACTGAGCACATACTTTTGTGATCCTTATGAATTTGTTTGTAGACAAAGAAATGCTAGCAATTACCCATAAGCCATATATTTAGGTGTATACATAAACGATGTCTTTTCTTTGGGCACTCTCCTTGACCCTACAAATGCTAACTATTTCTTTGTACTGGGGATCAAATTCAGGGTTTATGTTTTGTACATAAGTATTCTGCCTAGGAACAGTTGTATATCTTTTGTCCTTTTTATTTTATTTTGAAACAGGGTCTCACTATGATCTCAAGCTTGTCTCCAAATCAAGCTCCTCTTGTTTAAGTCTCCTGAGTAGTTGAGATTACTGGAGCACACTATCAAGCTCAGTTTTTCCCACACAGTTTTAACAGCACTTTAAGCTCCATCTCAACAACTTTTCTTCTGGGAGAACTCTCTCAACTACCAATAGTTTTATTTAACATAAGAAATATGGATAGCATATCAACATTCAAGAAGGGTTTTCATTTACAGGATGACCTTATTTATTCTTCATAATTTTTTAAAGCTAAATTAGTTTTCAGTATATTTTATGAAGGAAGAAAGTGAGAATAGATGTACTTCTGTAAGGGATACACCTAGAAATGAAGGTAAAGAAGGGGTACAGATTAGCAATGGTATAGACTTCTTGGGATTGGGGATTTTGATAAAATACACTCTTAGATTCAGTGGTTCCAGTGTGCTGCCCAAGATTCAACAACAAGGATCACTACATTCCCTTTCACTCATGAAAGTCAATGTATTTTTCATCATTTATTCATTATGAGAAACACTTCTCATTGCCTTATTCCACACTGAGTTTTTCAGTCATATTTAAGCCACATGGTTAATCATAAATTGGGCATAAAACAAAAACACACTGCATTTTGAAAGTTCCATGTTACTACATTTTTAAAAAGTCTAAACCGATTGTACTTCTATGAGGAGATAATGAGTTTTATAAGCAACTGGCTAAATAGTTGTATACAGGTACTGTCTATATTTACACATAGCTTTCCTCACAGCAATGCGATAGGTTTGTTTATGCTTGTTTGTGTCCCTTCCCGAGAAGATCCTGAGTTGATACAAACATCTTGCAAATGTTGCCCTCTGCTGGAATCATACCTCAATATTTTAGAAATAAATTATCCTGAGTTATATAATTCAAACTACGTTTTATTTCTATATTTTTACTTTTCTGTGTTTCAAATACTTGTTAAATTCAAATCTTCCCATGAAAATACGAAGACTTTTTCATGACAAATACATTTGAAATTGCTGACAGAGTACAAAATGTCTCTTAGGAGTTCATTGATTATCAATGACTGCTTCAGTAGATAAAAATTTTGATACTATCCTGAAAGGTAAATGTAATTGTGAAAACACTTAATACCTTAAGATGATAAATTCTGATGTTATCTTGAATATAACATTTTCATCTATATTTTGAGAAATATTCAGCAGAAAAATTTTCTGCTGAGTACAGTAAACAAATTAACTCAGCAATAAATTTAGCAAGTGAACACTCCTAAAGAGAAAATTTGTTCTTTTACAGATTAGTCTATAGCAGGGCTACATTTGACTTTAGCTTCTTAAGTAAACATTCACTGTAATGACTGCACACATTTTCCAGGTTGAAGCTGAGAAAATTAAGCTCTATGATGCATGCGTGAATTTTTCTCTTAGCAAAGATTTTTAAGTGGACAGTTTTTAGTTCAGCTTTATTTGATTATACTTTAGAGTATTATCCAGGGAGACATTCCTAAGAAATTACCATTGTACAGTTTCCTGAGAAGCAAAAATTGAAGAAATAATTCAGTTTAAGAACCACATCTGTGTACATAACCCAATACTCTGCACTTCTCTCTTTAGAGATCTAGTATAAAATGCCTTTTCACTTACCTAGTTAAAAACTTGAAATAGGGAGTTCTAACTAATGTACATTACTGCTTTAAATATGTATTTTAACTGTAAAATAAATGTGCATAATCCTACATGAAGTATATCCTTTTGTATTAGAAATAATCTCATGGATTATAGAAATAATCTCTTTCTGTACCCAAGAAAAGACAAATCTTATGCACTCTATACCATAGTGCCTTCAGAAAAGCCAAGTTTTAAAGGGAATAAAACCACTGCTGCAAATTCTTATCATAATGATCTTTCCTGACTCTAGAACAGGATTTCTAGCTTTACTGCCATGTTCTATATGTACTGTGGAAAATACAGAATGACTTTGTCACAGTTGACCTCCTTAAACTCTTAAAAATCCATTCCAGAAGTAAAATATATGGTATCTGATGGGCATACTGGGGAAAAAACTAATAGAGAAGAGACGCACCTTGTAACAAAATAAAATACACCCTTCAATGTAAAGATGACCAAGGCAAAAATCTTTGTGACTTATGACATTTCACATGCAAGTTGACTGAGTGACAAAAATATGACACACTACTGGGTGGGAAGGAATCTTAACTAGGTTTGATGTTTTCCTTCTGAGTCCTGTAAGGATCCTATCTCACTTTTACCACTCAGGATGCCAGATCTTTTCCTTTGAGCTCCACACGTCTGTCACCACAGACTGTGGGACACTCTCAGGTCACTCTCCGTGGCTGTCCACAGCCAGAGATTTTATGTTTTAACCTAGCACTAACTTTGAGGCAGAGGCAGAAGGTTGGGGGCATCCCAATCTCTAAAATATTGAGTGATGCTTTATAAAGCACATATACAAATGCAAAAATTTATATTAGCACAAATACTTAGAATTAGAAGGCCTCACTGCTATAAGTATGTAATAGCCACATTTTTTGGACAAGTAAATACAATGCCACCAGAAAGTGAGGATTGGGAACTATTTTCTAGCTGCTGCTCTCTAGTGGTTCAGAAAAGAAAGATTCTTCGGAGTTAAAGGAGCTGACCTTTGTGTTGTTTGAGAATGAGTGTGTGAAGATGTTTCCAATATTACTATTGTATACGCTTTACTCCTAGAACAAAGAATAAGAGACAATGAATGGGTTATGACTGATAAAGTCATCTAACTTACACATTTCTTATGCAACCAACTGTTTTGGGATGAAACTGCTTCCTTCTCTATAAAATGCAAAGTATTTTCTTGAAACTCGATACCGAGGGCTGTCACTCACTGCATAGTCAGTATCGCATCAAAGCACACAGAATTCTGTCCTCTAACTGGACTTTTTGCATTCTAAACCAGCGAATGCCTTTTCATTACACATTAACCTTTGTGAGTTAGTTAGGCCTCCTTGCAACAGAGAGGGCCTCGGGAGATACTCTTAAAGTATCTTAGGAATGGAGGGCGGGGAAAGGAAGAAAATATGGGGAATTGATATTTAGCTCCAAGTGGACAACATTGTGAAAAGAATCATGTACGAACAATCACAGAAGAAAAAAGGACATACTAGGACCAAACAAAGCAAGCTCTTGAATGCCAAGATTAATCAGTTATTTTTTATTCAATTCATTCCAAGTTGTAATTATGTCAGCTTTTTTGCAGAGTACCAAAGAAACAGGTAAGACACAGATCTTGCTTTCCTACAACTCAGAGTTTCAATTAACCTTTTAAAAAAGGTAACTGGATTTTTTACATTTATGAGGAAGCAGTGATTTGAAACAGCACAAGGCCATTCCTCAGAGGAGCCACAGTCAGTGGTGACATGTGGTCCTGGGCTCCTGCTCAGAAGACAGCTATTGCAGCGGTCTTTGCCACCTGCCAAGGAATGCTATGCAGCTCATTTCTTTCCATTGTTCTGAGAAAGCTCCCATATCATTCAAGGTCTGGGAATTATCTGCAGATGCATAGACATAAAAGCCAGGAATGAGCTGCTTTGAAAGCATCAGCTCAAGTAACATGAGGAGATTGCTTCTGGGGACTAACTCAATTTATGGTGAGCGTATGTCCCCAGCTGGGAGTGATGCACCATTACTGTATCTTCACAGCGCTGGGTGTTAGAAACCAAGAGGAACTGAGTGGACAAGAGGAAGTGGGCAGCGGCAGATTTATCAACCCACAACCCTTCCTCTTCTTGCCCTTGGGGCCAGGCAAGGACAGGCAGTCCATAACACTTTCCTCCTTATGACAGAAGCAGTGCAGAGTGGATTAGAGGTGACCCAATCCTTTTGAATGAAGACTAGTGGCTAATGGGTCCCAGGTTTCAAGTACTGTGGTTTTTCTTAAAGAGAGTATCTTCTGGGATCAAGTCTATTTTATAACCATATCAGACCTTGCAAAATGTACACAGTAGCAGGTCTACTATGGATAGCAGCTCAGCTCTACTAACGTGTGTCCTCACTAAGAAGCTGTAATATCAGGACAGGTTAGAATGAGAAGTTTAGAGCACATGTGAGGTTAATGTTAATTAGCTCATTTCCTCCAAAGAAGCAAAATCTTGGCCAGGGCAGAAGTCAAAGCACCATTTGGGTGTAACAACACTGTGCACAAATGTTTCTCATCAATCATGTATTTTATATTTAGTTTAGCTTTTATTTTATCAAAGAGATAGATGCATTTAGATTTAGAAGTCAAAAACGTATTTTTCAATTAACAGTCTTTGGGTTTATTCTATCTACTGACAATATTTGCTGTTGAGAAACCTCACTTTAGTCCGGAAGATGTGTGTGTGTGTGTGTGTGTGTGTGTGTGTGTGTGTGTGTGTGTGTGTGTATGGTAGCATTTTACATAGCATAAAGGCTCTGTGCTGGGGCTTTTATGATCATTAAACTCCTGTTAGTTCATTTGCTATTTCTCACCCATCTATTTTAGTCTTTCAATGAAGAGTTACTTTAATTCTATGTGCTTCTGCTTCTCTCTCACTTTCAGAAAAGATAAAAGCATGAAAACACACACCCCCTCCTATACCTCATCCTCTCATTTAATTTACAGCAAAATTGTGATTTTATGTGATGAATATAAAAAATATAAACATATATATAAAAATAAATATTAAACCCTCCATGCAAGGTCCTGCAATTCCCTGAAAATTCCAGCTCAAGAAATCGGCCTCTTGTTTTTTTTTTTGCTGTTGTTGCTATTGTTTTGGTTTGGTTTCTGGATTTATTCATTTATTTTTGTATTATTTTTAGTACAGGTTCTATAGGGTCTCACTAAACAGATAGGAGTTGTAGTGCTTCTCCTGTTTTCAGCCTCGCAAGCACTGAGATTCCAGGCAGGTGCCACCACACCCAGTCTCAGTGGCCCAGTCTCAGTGTGCCCTGGGGGTGGGGCTGGCACAGCACACCTTGGATTCAATGCCTCTTGTTATTATTTCCTTTATTATTCGTTTAGCACTGCATTTTCATGCTGAGCCCCAGGGTAGCCTTATTCCCTTTCAATGTCCCCCTCCCCAAATCATGGATTGAACTCAGGCCCTTGTACTTGCCAGGCAAACACTTATTCTACTGAGCTATCTCCCCAGCCCCTTTACCTTCAATTTTGAGACAGGTGTCTCCAAGCCCCCAGCCTGGTGCCAAACATGTAATCATCCATTCTTTTGCTGAGATTACAGGCGTGTGTTACCATGTCCTACTGGTTCATTTCTGTTGCTTTTCACCTGACTCGTTCCAAACTTTTTGAGTCTCAGGTTAGGTGCTCTTTCTTTAAAGAAGTGTCTCAGACATTCTAAGTAGACTTAAACTGTCCTCAATACATTTTCCTATCCTTATTAAAATTTCAAAGTGATTGATAGTAATAGTCAAATTATAATTCAAGAAAATTGGATAGTTGATAGCTGGTCAGCAGTGAAAGTTTACATCTGTTGGAAGAAGAGCTATGATTGGTTTGGGTGAACTCAAATCTACGTTTTAAAGGCTGAATTCCAGCTCCTGTTTCTTCTTTCTTGGGTGAATTTCTTAATTTGCTGAGGTCTGACTTTTCCCTTCAGGAATAGTTATAAAATTATTGACCACAATCAGTTTCTGTAAGGACAAAATTAAATCCTGTCTATAAGATGCATAGAGAAAACATCAGAAAAACCTACAAATGACTAGTTAGTATTATTTTTTGGTACTGGTAACTAGTTAAGCGAATGGATGAATACTGATTGAACTAGGTTATTTGCCAAGTCTAGGAGTACAGTCCCCACCGCAGAATAGTGTAATCATTCTAAGGTTCCAGGAACCTTGCTCATTAGAGATTTTCCTCTATTTGGGGAGCTCAAAAGCCCAAGGGAAGTTAGGCTCAGAGTAGTTTTTATGGTTACATCCCTTACAATCCCATGTAGAGACAGAGTATTTGTAAAAGGTCCGGGAAATCTAATTTGTTTCTAGCCCTCGGGGGTCTTTGGAAACGGGGACTTCTAAGAGGTCAGAGAGAAGGATTAGGGGACAGGATTCTGGTTTCCTCAAAGGTGAAGGGACATAGAAGAAAACAATACTTGCACTTGAAGAGTCATAAAACTAATCAAGACTTTGCAAATTCTTGCCTGCCACTCTACCATCCAAGGGAAAAATAACTACTATTAAATAAACATGAAAAGGCTGCCTTAAAATTTGAAGGAAAGTGTTTGTTATCCTCAAGATGAATTGCCAGTCTGGGATACACAGGCCCAACTGAAGAGTGTATTTATCTCTGACTGCATTTGCTGCAGTAGAGAGGAGTTAGTTCACAGCTTTGTCAGCGAGCTGACCCAGTTTAAAACTAAAAGAAATATGGATTTCATTTTTACAGTGAGTCATGGACTGTGCAGGTTTTAAGTCTGCTTTTGGGGGGCTGACAGTTTGATGGTTGAAGTCATTTATATTTCCTTAAATAGAAGGAGCAGAAACAATGCCAACTTTTGGGGAGGTATATAATTTTAGAACTTAGAGATCACTTGGTCTAAAGCCATTAATTCACCAGTGGTTACATTGGAAGCAGGTATCTGAGGTTCAGTACCACAGAGAAAGATCTATTTCATACTTACCAAGACGGCATGTCCCTCACCTCATGCTGAGGCACCTTCCGGGGAAAATTGCCCATTTTAAAGTTAAGAAGTGACATAATGCCTGGTGTCACACTTCTTGAGCTACTAGCACTTCGAGAATTCTCTTCCCCTGCTGCCACTGTATTGTCCCCAAGAGTTAGAGTTTATCCTTGGATTTCATTCCCATGGAGACCCAGGAAAGTATGTTCCTTGCTCCTTCCTGTTAGCTACCTGCCTTCCTGCTTGACCGCCTGCCTGTCTGTCTGTCTGTCTGTGTCTTTCCCTGTCTTTCTCTGCTTCTCTGTTTATCTCTTCTCTCTCTCTTTCTCTGTCTCTATCTCTCTCTGTTTCTCTCTTCTCTTTTTCTGAAATACACAGCATTTTATAACTGACAAGGATGTAGAAATAGAAATAAAAGCATGTTTTGAAAAAGTAGAATATTCACAATATTTAGAATAAGACCCTTGTCTCCTTTTGCTCCCCCTACCTTATTTCTTCTCCCTCAACAGAAAAGCAATTCCCTCAATGACTTCTGAAGCATCAGTTACTGTTGTCTTAGCCTGGCCAGGTGGCAGGCAGGAGCACCCAGCACCCCCCCATGTGGTCTCTTTACACTACTTTCATTGAGTCAACTGAGGGAGCAAATTCAGCACACAGGGTCCTCTTTTCTCCTTTGTTTTGCTTTTTGTCCTTTCTTCTTGTGATTGTGCTGTGCTAAATTCAGTTCCAGGAATTAACAGAGAAGAGGGTGTCGGATTTCACTCTCAAGCCATAACACAAGCTCCACTCAGACCTCTGTCTGCATCTCTGCACCCATGAGAGAACTCTAGTAAGGGAAATCCCGTGAAATCCTTATTAAAATGCCACCAAGACTCTTAATTGATGACGCACAAAAGTAGGTATTTTGCAGTTTCTTAATGTTTTCAAATCAGCATTCCATTTATTCATTTACTGAAAAGTATTTATTATGTACCTGATATGTGCTGGACTGTCTTCCAAATACTAACGAAGAAGAGAGACAATCTTGTGTCTGCAAGAGTTTCTTTGTCCTGATTGGAGAGGCAAAAACAAACACATTAATGTCAGCCCAATTTTTAAAACCATTCATCACTGAACACTTATTAAAGCATAGGAACTGTTTGAGGTGCTTATAGACAATATCTCCTTTAATTCCAACCACAGTCTTATGCATTAGGTGTACAACAAAATATAAAATTATGTCATATAAGATATTAATCGCACAACAGAAAAGGTGTAATTAATCATCTTAGTTTTTTTTTCCCTACGTGCCTCTATCTGAACACTGGAAAGCAGGTGATATATGAACATGACACATGAACATGGAGGCCACACCCAATCCACAACAATCACAACGCCCCATTCTGTAGCTGAAAATTCTGTAAATTTCTCAGTGTCTTGGAGCTCTCCAGTGCCTGTACTAGAACCTGAGCTCAGATTCAACGGAATGAAAGCCAAGCATCAGCACTTCACTTTTTCCTCCTTCCATTTACCAGTTGTTAAGTAATCACTCTGCCTTGTGTGCTTTGCCCCCTGTAGGAATACAATGATGGGAAGCTTTATTTGCCATTAAGCAATATCCAGAAGGTAGAGGATACAGAGGTACAGATACCGTGCTGCAATGATGTGTTAAGGGACCCAGGGAAGAGGACTCTAAAAGGAGGGTCCAGAAGAAAAGCCCAGAGAAAGCTACTCTATCCAGGTGACCTGAATTTCCAGGAGTAACGGAACTAGAACTACATTCACCAGAGTGTTCAATTCCCCTTCGATTAAGGATGCTATTGCATGAGAATTAAGTCACTTATGGATGAAACTGGAAGAGATGGTAAAGGAATGGTAATGAGCCACTGATGTTCTATGCAAAAATGGTTTCTAACTCACAAAGAGAAAAACAACTGGCCTTTCTGACTCTCCTCTTGGATGTGTGCATAGCAGAGTTCAGCGTAGCTGCTGCAGCTGCACGTGGAGTCGCATGCACTGGATAGCGAAAGAACTGAGCATGACATAGCAGCGTGCTGAACAGTAACCAATGTGATCACATCATTGCCTCATGTTTTAACCTTTTCTTATTGGGACAAAATCACTCAAAGTCCCCATTATGTCTGCAGAATGGGTTTAGGGCTCTCCCTGGATCTACAGCTGTTTTCCTGTGTGCATCATCAGTCCGTGGAGTTGGGCTTTTCTCTTCCAGCTCTTCCAGTCTTCCCCATGACAGCCATATATTCACCCATTACTACCCTTAATTTTAGTCTGAAATAGTTATGAGTGTTTTGGTCATTGTTTTTAAATTTTTAAATGAGCTTTAAGTTATTCTTTTTTATGATCAGAATATATTTATTGAGGAAAAGAAAGCTCCTGTCCATGAGAAGGACAGGGCAAGGGGCGCCGAGCCAGTGGTCCCTGGGAAGATCTCTTCTAAGGACTTTCACAGCGTAAAACCATGCAATGAGCGTGGTCTAAGTGGTAAAGAACATAGGAACTCACTTAGGTGGGTGTGAGCTGGGACAATACTATAGTCAGCCAATGAGATTATAAGCACCATTGCTCAGGTAAAATTGGTTAAATCCAATCAAATGGGGAAGTGAGTCATGTAGCAATCAGGCATAAATACGGAACAGGGTCTCTTCCTGTTGGGGGTTGGTTAGTGACTCACTTGGGCTTCTTCAAGGTGATAGATACCTACTTAGAATATCAATCCCTGATGCCCATCCCTAGGGAAACATGTAGATGTATTTGTTTCCTCTTTTGTCTTGAAGTGTGGCCCATATGGAAGTGTCTGCCTCTTTCAAGTTGCAAGTCACCTTGTCTTCCATATTATCTTCTTGAGGGTCTGGCCCTGTCTGACTGCCTATAGTATTTTTAATTCATCTGTCTATAGCATCTTCCCCCTCTGAAGAAGTAACCCTATCTGCCATGAGGAAACCATAGGAAATCACAGGCCTGGCTTCTGCATGGTTAAAAGGGCTCACAGTTGTTGACTGACAATCAGAGATACTCATTTAACCCCAGATTCCAAACATTAAAATTAGAGGAACAAAATGTCAAATTTACCCACATCTCTACCACCAAGCTATAACTCTGGGTTCCTTCTTGGGAAATTTATCTCCAAAGTAGCTGTTCTCTGACTTTAATATGTGACCGAATTACCTTGGAAGCTTGATAAGACTCCATGTTCTCTCAAGCCTCAGGGTTTTGATATAATTTATTCAGGGCACTTTAAAGTTTCTGAATTGAAAGTATCAAGAGAAGTTTTAAAATATGAAGCAATTCTGATATTGATGATCTGCCTACCAAGTCTTGAAGAAAAACCAATAACAGTCCTACTGCTTCAGGCAACGCCCTACTCATAGAGAACAAAGGAACACAGATTCACAGGCATTCCTTGCACTGGGTATTGCCACTTGACTCTTCCCATGTCATTCCTAGATCCTTTCTCCCTGTGGGCTCTCCTGATGGGCCCTAGACCCAGGACCCATCCCAGCTACCCTTAGTGAAATAACCCTCTTCTGGCCCACAGGAGCCTCTGAGAATTCTAGTCTGTTTTTGTGACAGAATAGAAAGTTTCAAGGTGCTAAGACTACTGCCACTGAACCTTGACCCTTTGAAGTAGATGGATATTACAGTTACGACAATTTGCTTTATCTCTTACTTGGCCAGGCATCTAGTCTAAGCCCATTTGTCTGAGAGCCCTTGTGTGAGTGGCCTGGATGTGAGAATCATCAGGAAGCAGGCTCTGTATCGAGTGTCCACATAGCTCCACAGAGAATAACAGATACCGTACGTGCATTTGGCATCCGTGGCTGCAGTAGCTATTTCCAGGTGGTGGTAGGATACAGTATCCAACTGCACCCTAGTTTATGCAGTACTTTCAATTGCACTCCTAAAAATCCTGTCTACTTAGGAATCCCTTAGTCCCAGAGAAATTGGAACAGTTATTCATTTCATGGCTAATGAGATATGGGTAACATAAGTGTGATAATATATGAGTTTTACTGTTTTTTTTTTTTTTTTTTTTTTCTATTTTCTGATGCTAAAAACATGGTATCTCAGACAGGGTAAATTGTTAAGAAAAAAATCTTATTTTGCCTCATAATTCAAGTCTAAATATGAGGGTCAATATTTGATGCTGTCTTCTTGAAAATAAGCTTTAGAAGTGGCCCAAAATATCATGTGGAAAGACCTAGGGTGCACATGGGAGACCTACTCAAATTGGCATTCACAATGGAACTGCCTTTGATCTACTGAGATAAACTGTTAGATCTCTCTTGTTTCCACCTCTCAATTAGCATTAAGTGTCACACTGATGTTCAGAGGGGCCACTGTACTAAAAGTGTCACACACTGTGACAGTGTTTGGGAATTTGGTGCTAGGTGGTAACAGTGGCTGAGGCTTCACTGCTGCGTTGTGATGGGCTGGTGCTTTCTCTTTGGAACCCTCTTGAGCTTTAGGGTGTTTTCCCCCTATCATTCCAGTAGTTTCACCAGTTGGTGACTATACTATGAATCAGCGTAGAGCTCAGAGTAGCAAGACTGAGTTTATTTTTTCAACTAAGGTCCTGTCTTGGTTACTTTTCTCTCACTGCTAGGTTAAAAATACCTGACACCCAAAATTAAGGAAAGAAAGGTTGATTAATCTAGCAGTTTGTGGGTTTCAGTCCATAATCATTGGCTCCAAGGCAGAGTGACACATGGCAGAGGGCAGCTGCTCATGGTGGCAGAAAATAGCAAAATCAACAAGAGTTAAAAGGGAGCAGTGGCAGTGGCAGTGGCAGTGGCAGGGGAGGCAGAGGAAAGCCTCTCTCCCTTCCTTTTATTGCATTCAGTCTATCCACCTCAGAGCCAGTGTAGCACTTACACCCATAATCCCAATGTGGATTATGAATTAATCACAAACTCTAGAAGCCTGCTACCTCATCACTGCATGAGGCTTTGTGGGACAAATAGACACAAACCATACCAGGTCCCTAACTAATACACTTTCTTTTTGATCTAAATTCTACCATAGTCCCTGAAACTAGAGTATGAAACAATGAAAATAGTACTAAAAACCTAGTCAGAAATACCTAATGTAAATAATGGGCTTGTGCTCTTATGGATATAGCTGAGAAACAAATAAAGAAGTCCTGGAACTGCTTATCTGTAAGGCCTTTAGTACCTGAGACAATAAAGGTGAGCTTTATGTCCCTGGTTTTGAAAGTTATCTGATTTTAATTTACTTTAACTGATATCGACTTACATAACTTGATTTTTTTTTCTTTTTTTTTTTTGTGGAACAGGGGATTGAACTCTGACCCTTGCACTTGCCAGGCAAGTACTTACTCTACTGAGCTATCTCCCCAGCCCCTAGAACTTGATTTTTTTCTCTTACTAAATAGTATAAAACTTTGTATTTCTCTGATAGCAATGTATTTGACAACATTTATGATAATAAATCTTAAACTTCTTTGGATGTCCACTCTATTTTGCCACAATATCCTGTTCTTTTGTGCTTTGAACTGTTTTCATTCTACTTTTTAGTATTTGTGCCTAGTAAGGCTCATTTGGGAATAATTTAATAAAAGATGTGAAGTGCAGCCAAGCCTTGGAACCCAGTTGTTAAAGCTGGGACCCATGGCTCAGACCGAGCCCGGCCCCTCCCTTCAGCCTCTTCTGGCATGAAGAGTTCCAAATCTTCAACCTCCTTGGCTTTTGAATCCCGGCTTAGCAAGCTCAAGAGAGCCAGTAGTGAGGACATGCTCAACAAGCCTGGAAGTACCTCATCAGAGGTAGTGCGACTGAAAAAGACCGCAACAGCTGGAGCCATCTCTGAGCTTGCGGAGAGCCGCCTGAGGACCACGGCAGTTCCAACAGCCCAACGAACAGGTATTCCAACTCCCCGGGAGCTCTCAGTAACTGTCTCAAGAGAAAGGTTTGTTCCACGAGGTCCCTCCAACCCAAGGAAATCGGGGTCCAGTCCAACTTCCTCTTGCACTCACACCCCGGCTAAACACCTAAGGACCACTTCTTCAAAACGGAAGCAAGAGAATGAAGGGGGAGAGAAGGCTGTGCTTGAGGCCCAAGTTCGAGAACTTCTAGAGGAAGCTAAAGCCAAAGATAGTGAAATCAACAGGCTTCGAAGTGAATTAAAGAAATGTAAGGAGAGAAGGGTCCTGAGCACTGAGGGAGCTGATGCTTCTGAGCCAAGTTCAGATGGAACATCAGCTCCACTGGGAGACACAGAACCTTTGGTAAGAACCCTTGAGGAGAAGAATAAGACCTTTCAGAAAGAGCTGGCAGACCTAGAAGAGGAAAACCGGGTCTTGAAGGAAAACTGACTTATCTTGAGCAGTCACCAAATTCAGAAGGGGCAGCAAGCCACACTGGTGACAGCAGCTGCCCAACATCTGTAACTCAAGAATCAAGCTTTGGAAGCCCAACTGGGAATGAACTATCAAGTGAAATTGATGAGTATAAGAAAAACACATATGGAAATACATTACGGACATCTGGTTCTTCAAGCAGTGATGTTACTAAAGCTTCTTTGTCACCAGATGCCTCGGATTTTGAGCACATCTCCACTGATACCCTATCTCGGCCCCTGTCCTCTGCTAGCAACCCTTTTAAGAACTCCAAGTGTTCAACCACTGGGAGTTCTCCAAACAATGCAAGTGAGCTGTCCCTTGCGTCCCTTACAGAAAAGATACAGAAGATGGAAGAAAATCACCACAGCACTGCAGAGGAACTACAGGCCACTCTACAGGAGTTATCAGATCAGCAACAAATGGTGCAAGAACTTACAGCCGAAAATGAGAAGCTAGTGGATGAGAAGACTATTTTAGAGACATCTTTTCACCAGCATCGAGAGAGGGCAGAGCAGCTAAGTCAAGAAAATGAAAAATTGACAAGCCTTTTACAAGAGCGAGTGAAGAATGATGAGCCCAGCACCCAAGAGGGGAAAATCCTTGACCTGGAGCAGAAATGCACAGATATTCTTGAGAAAAGTCGCTTTGAAAGAGAGAAGCTGCTCAACATTCAGCAGCAGTTTACTTGTAGCTTACAGAAGGTTGAGGAAGAAAACCAAGGAGCTTTGGACATGATCAAACACTAAAAGAAGAAAGTGAAAAGATGGATGGGTTTCTACAAGTGGAATGGTGTAACAATAATGTGATGACCACAACTTTGGAAGAATGTAGAGTTACCCTGGAAGGCTTGAAGATGGAGAATGGGTCCTTGAAGGCCCATCTGGAAGGTGAGAAGCAAAAAGCCATTGAGACTAGTAGTACCATGGGTCAGACAGCAGAGAACTGTGAACTTCAGGAAATGTTGAAAGTAGCTCGAGCTGAGAAAGATCAATTGGAACTGTCTTGCACTGAGCTCAGACAAGAATTGTTAAAAGCAAATGGTGAAATTAAACACATTTCAAGCCTGCTAGCTAAGATGGAAAAAGATTATTCTTACCTGAAGGAGATCTGTGATCATCAAGCAGAACAATTGAGCAGAACTAGCCTAAAACTGCAAGAGAAGGCATCGGAGAGTGATGCAGAGATAAAAGACATGAAAGAAACCATATTTGAATTGGAAGATCAGGTGGAACAGCACCGTGCTGTCAAGTTACACAACAATCAGCTCATTAGTGAGCTAGAGAGCAATGTGATCAAGCTGGAAGAGCAGAAGTCAGACCTGGAACAGCAACTAAAGACCCTGACAAAGCAGATAAAGGAGGAGACTGAGGAGTGGAGGTGGTTCCAGGCAGACCTACAGACTGCAGTGGTGGTGGCCAATGACATCAAATGTGAGGCCCAGCAAGAGCTATGCACTGTGAAGAGGAGGCTGTTGGAGGAAGAGGAGAAGAATGCCAGGCTACAGAAAGAGCTGGGGGACATGCAAGGTCACAACAGCTCCGTGGTCTCTGTCAGCTAGCAGAGCTTTTGGTGGAAGAAAACACAGCCCAGCCTTTGCCATGATTGGAAACAACAGCCATTTCTATATGAAAGGGGAATTGTAGAGGAGAAATTACCATTTTATATTTAAAAAAAAAAGCCCAGTTCCAAACAGTGGTACATTGCAATCAAGTTTCTTTACTTTTTTCTACATTTTCAGAGTCAACTCATGCATGATCAAAGATGAACCTTACCTCTTTTTTTTTTTTTTTTTAATACTTTCAAGAAGATTCAGCAATCTGTTTTTGGAGAATAATATGAAGTTCTGGAAAGTTGTGAAAAAACATTTCATATATTCTTAGAGAACAGTAGCTTAGCAAACTCCCAGTTGGTGGTGAATCCAGTCCATACGTAGGTTCTGCTGTTTTGGTATTTATTTTCATGCTGCTTTTTGAATATAGGACCCTGTAATCTTGAAATTGACACTATGTAAGGCAAAATAAGAAGCCATCTGCATGATGTCTTATCTTCAAGAATTTAGAAAGTTCGCCCTTGTATAAAGTCTCAATTTATCTGTGGTCTTGCTTTATTGGAAATGAAACTGCCACTAGCTTTGGTTTGATTTCCAGAATCTTTGTTGGGCTACACATAAATAGATGTTTGAGGGGAAGAAAAAAGGTAGTTTGCAGATGAGTACACAGTGACAATGCTAAATGAAACCTAATTGAAATATAATGAAGGACAACTTACAAAAAAAGCCTCATGAATAAACTTTACCTTGGGAACTTAAAGATTTTTAATGCAGAAGGACACAACTCAGAGTGACCCAGAATTCAAAGATTAACTCTTAACTTTTGAGTAGTACATACCTTTGTAAAGATCTGTGTCCAGTTCAGCAAACCCTACCAGTGAAAAACCTCCTATACTTCTCATGTGAGGAATATTTTGCAGTATATAGGCACAGGGCTGTTAGCTATATAGTAAAAAGGAAATAGGATTAAGAATGCTATTTAAACTCAGGAAGACATCGAATTAGAGCACTCAGGCTCACCAAAAATTTAGTGTGGCATGAGAAAGAGACATTGATGCTTTTATAAAGTTACTTCTAACTCCCTGGAATTATCCTCAGATTCTGGGAGAGCGTGGGTTGAAAATTCTTAGAATGACTTTAAATGCACTTGCTGGGTGTTTTCTAATCTAAAAAATAAGAAAACTGCAACCTCAACTTAAAATGCACAGCTGTGTTAACCTTCATATTTTCATTTGTCTTTACTCTGGGTATTGTTGAATATTTTTATATGTAAACACTTATGAAGTCTAAATAAATGTTATTGTTTAGAAAAAAAAAAGATGTGAAGACATCTGACTGTACTGATAAACAGTAGCTATAAACTGATTAAAAGATGGTCACAATATTATACAGAAGCCAGTAAATAATGTCTGCTCATTGCTGCTGCATCTCATATTTCTGCACAAGTAACGAAGTGTTTTGTGTCTGTGTTGTTCCTTTAGAACTTTATGTTCTGCCTCTGACAATGGTTCCTGGAAGGTACAGTTGGGACATCTTCTATCCCTCTCAAAGAACAACTGAGACAGGTTTCAGTTATATGAATTGTTATTGGGTGGCTTTGATGAGAGGTGAGAAGAAAGAAAGTATGAGTTAAAAGAAAGGAAGGAAAGTAGCAAAAACCAAGAGAATAAAGGATCACAAATAACAAAGGACAGAAGAAATGACGAGGTTACCTAGAGTTCCAGTGTGAAAAACAAGAGACTGTGAATAGACAGCAAATAACTTGTCTACAACATGTACCCACTTTAGTCATCTTAGCTAAAAAATATTTCAGTTAACATTGTAATCATTTTTCTTCTTCAATACATCAGTAATTCCATAAGGTACAAGGTGACCTCCATAAGATTCAAAGCTCCGAAGAAGAACATTGCCACGATGAGAATCCCTGTGGAAGATACAGTACTTCAGACCAAGCCCCTTCAACCTGGAATCATCCTGCAGCAATGAAACAGTGATACAGATATTTCTTTCCACATACCGAGCCCCAATATCATCATTTCATGACCTGTCGTGACTCACAGGGCATTGGCTGCTGGTATAATAGACTTGTGGCTTTTGGGATCATGTGTCTCAAGCCAATATTACATCTCATATTAGTATCCACGCTTTCTCTCTGCATAGCATTCCCCAGAACCCTGCATCTTCACTACACAATTTTGTGAGAGTACATTACCCATCACTGACACAGTATGTGAACCTCTATCATATATTTTCTAGAATAGCTTTCAAAAATAATCAGCATTTCACTTTTGGATAGGTTTTCAAAATGTAACAGTTGGATTACCAACTTGGTTGGGCTGGGCACTCTGCAGTAGGTTAGGAAACCACATTTCTGGGTACATAACCTTGGATAGTATATCTGATCACTGGACCCTTCCTTTCTGGCATCATTTCCTTGCTTTGCTTTCTGGCTACCATGAAATGAGAGGATTCTTCCCACCACTCCCTTCCACCATGATATTCTTGCCTTGGAACAAACAAACTATGGACCAATACCTCAGAACCAATGAATCAAACTAAACTTCCATTTCAAATTGTGGGTGCTGGGTATTTGGTGCTAGAACCAGGAAATATGACTAATGAACAAAAGAAGAATTAGTTCTTTATTACACACTTGTGAATTATTTCTTCAACTATGCCTTTGCTTTTTTTTAAAAAATACATGACATGAGGATAAGAAGCCCTGCTTTATGAAGTTGTGTTTACAAATAAAAAGTTGCTAGAGCCTTTAGAATGCTCCAGAACATCAAAATCTGGAAAACCAACAAGGCAGAATGCTTTTTCCCCATGACTATTCCAGCATTTGCTATTATCTGATATCTTGATTACATGTTGGCTATTCTTTCTGGGATCAATGAAATTGCAGTGTTGTTTTAATCTGTATTTTTTAATGTCCAATAATGTTGACCATTTATTCATGTATTTATTGACTACTTTTATGTACTACTTTTATGAAGTATCTCTTTCTTTCTCTTTTTTTAACTTTCTTTTATTTTAATTTTAAAGAGAATACAAGCACTGGCCAGAGAGCTTAGTAGACTAAAGTGTCTGTTTTGGCAGAACACAGCAGCGAGGGCTTAATCCCCAGCCTGCCGTGCTGGCCCTGCCCTTGGGGCACGCTGAGACTGTGATTGACACTGGACATGGTGTTGTGTGCCTCTAATGCCAGCACTTGGGAGGCGAAAATGGGAGCATCGCTATGAATCCAATGTACATAGTGAGACCCTGTAGACCCTGTACTAAATGCATTAAATAAATAAATAAATAAATAAATAAATAGAATACAAGAAATAGTGAACAACAAACATTAGAAGTGATGCAGAATTTCACTAAACAAAATGATAGGAATTCAACAATGGTTGTTATGTTGCTTATTGGTATCTGTTTCTTTTGCCCATTGTTCGATTGGATCTTTAAATTTGGGGGTTGTACTTTTTTTAGTTCTTTATATATCCTACATATTAGTCATTATGATGTACAATGATTGCATTCATTTTCAGGAGTTTCTATGTATACATTTTGCATCTTTATTGTTTTTTCCTCCCCGCCCTACACTTCTTTTCCTCCTTCTGCAGATTCCACTCTCATCTTATTTCCCACTTCCCTCTTTCCTAGCAGTTCTCTTATCATCTGCTTTCTTCATTACTCTTTAAATTATTTATGTTTTGGATTTCTCAAATTAGTGAAAGCATGTAATATAATTTGGCAATCAGTTTTATTATTCTCTGAAAAAAAAT
Organism: Ctenomys sociabilis; assembly: GCA_004027165.1. NCBI lineage: Eukaryota > Metazoa > Chordata > Mammalia > Rodentia > Ctenomyidae > Ctenomys > Ctenomys sociabilis. The sequence goes on from PVKA01025093.1 coordinate 27,304, forward strand.
AGATACATGCTTCCATATTCTTTGTGAGATACGTATTTTCTCTGTGACTTGCCTACTTGTTTTCTAAATAGAGTCTATCATGTCAATTTTAGGGATCAACCTGACCACAACAACAGGTCTTCAGACAAGTTTTAAGCATCATTTCTGACCTTGTCTGTGAGAGCAGACATACTGGCATTGGAATTAGTAGATGAAAATCCAGTGTGGGTAGGAACCATGCAATCTTTCAAAGGCTCAGATAAAAAGGCACAGGATACACAAATATGCTGTCTCCCTTTGACACTGGCACATTTGTTATGCAGGTCTTTGAATACCAGAATTCCGGATTCTCAGGCGTTTTGCCTCACATAGAAAGGTACCCTTGTGTTCATCTGGTTCTTAGGCTTAAGGCTTGAGCTTAACCACACAACCAGCACCCTGAGTCTGTAGTCCACAAAGGTTCACAGTCAGCATTACCTTGCTTGCCAGTTCCCTTAATTCATGCCTTCTAATGACCTGTCTATATCTATCTATCTATCTATCTATCTATCTATCTATCTATCTATCTATCTATCTATCTATCTATCTATCTATTTATCTACCTACTTATCTTCCTACCTATCAATCATCCATCTTTCATCTTCTATCAGAGAACTCTGACTAATACAATATCGTTGGAAGAATAATCACTAGGTTGGAAAAAGTCTAATCTTCAGTTTTTGTTTAATGCTTTCTGTTTTTTTTTTGTGTGTGTGATCTAGAAAAGTTTTCCTAGGCCACATATGCTAAAGGTTTACTCTGTTTGTTGTTTTGATTTCTTTTTTTACTTATTCTAGAAATTTAAAGGTTTTAGTTTTTAAATATAGGTATGCAATCTATTTCAAGTTGCTTTCAATGAAAATGTAAGATTACAGTTGTAGCTCTCTTTTAATGCTAATACCCAATTCTTCCAACAGTATTTATGAGGATGTTATATCCCCATTGAGTATTCGATACTTTTTGTAAAGTTGGATAAAATCTCTAAAGTAGAGGCCCATTTCTGTTCCATTCATTGCTACATCTAGTGTCATATAAACACCATAATGGGCCAGGGAGATAGCTCAATAGAAAAAGTGCTTGCCTGGCAAGCACAAGGTCATGAGTTAAATCCCTGAATACCACCAAAAAGAAAAACCCCCAAAAACAATGTTCTTTTTACAATAGCTATATTTTAAGTTTAAAATCAGGTAATGCACATTTATTAAAACTTTTTCTTCATTATAATTTTAATTTTTCATATCCTTGAATATAGATTTGTCACTTGTTTATTTTTAATGTTTTTTTTTCTTTTTTAAACAGAGTACAAATTAGAATTAAAACAGAAAAAATTACAAGGGAGACAGAATTTCACTGGACAAAGAAATATGAATTTCTATTACAACAGTATTTGTTGTAATACACAATGCTGTCTTCCAACCAGTTATTCATTCTACCAGATTTATGCATGTAAAATTGGAAGATGAAAAAATATATAAGAAATTAAGAAGACAAAATGGAAATGAAACAAATTAGAGCATTAACTGCTTCTTTCCATAGACCAGGAGAAATCAACAATATAGTTGTCTAACCCATACTGTTTACATACATAGATAAATCTCTTTTCCCCACTCCCTCTCCTGTCCCTTTCCACAACTCTATTTCAAGCTCATTCTTCATTCCCTTTTTCTAGTATCTATTATATGCTTCAGATTCCATTTTTCTCTTTCAGTTTCTCACACTAAGGAGACAATATGATGTTTGCACATAATGGGTCTGATTTATTTCAGTTAAGAATATGTTCTCTAGTTGAATCTGTTTACTGATTCAAATTTGTGCTGGCTTTTTTTTTTTTTTTTCCAGAACCGGGGATTGAACTCTGGTCCTTGTGCTTATTTATTCTACTGAGCCATCTCCCCAGCCCCTATCCTGTTTTATGGCTAAATAATGCCCCATTGTGTGAAAATAGCACATCTTCTTTATGCATTCTCTACTTCATGGGCATCTGAATTGTTTCCAGGATTTAGCTATAATAAATTGCACTGCTATAAACATGGGTGCACATATATCACTCTGGTGTGAGATTTTCAGTTCTTCTGAGAAAATATTCAGGAAGGGAATATCTGATATGAATCAGATTTCCAATTTTAATTTTTGAAGGAATCTCCACACTGATTTCCATAGTTGTTGTACTAGTACGTACTCCCACCAACAGTGCAGAAGTGTTCATTTTTCTCCACAGACTTTCCATCATTTGTTATTTTTTGTTTCTGGGTCTCTTCTGGTTCTAAGTGAATTTGAAGAACGTTGTCTCTAGCTCTGTGAGGTATACTGATGGTATTTGAATCAGGATTACAATGAATCTGTATAATAATTTTGCGAGTATGGCCATTTTCACAAAGTTGGTTCTACCTATCCAGGAGCATGGGATATTTTTTCATTTCTTCAAATCCTCTTCAATGTCTTATGTAGGAAGGTACTCTTATATTGGGTGCATATATATTTACAATTGTTACCCTTCCTCTTGCAGTTTTCCCTTAACAAGTATGTAGTGACCTTCTCTATCTCTCTGATGATTTTTGGTTTGAAGTTAATATTGTGAATAACCAGGATACTTACCCTTGCCTTTTTTTGATTTACTGTGCCATGGGGGATTGTTTTCCCTCCTTTTACTTTTAGTTTGTGAATTTCCTTTTGAAGTTAAATGTGTTTCTTGTATGCAGCATATTTTCGAATTTTGTTTTTTAATTGACTCTGCTAGTCTGTTTCTTTTCTTAGGTGAATTAAGACCATTTACATTGATGGGTATAACATACATATTGGCATCTCTTTGTCATTTTATTTTCCTATTATGGTTTCTGAAGTTTTCTCTTCTTTTTAATTACTTAGTCTCATTAGTGGTTCCTTTCTGTTGTTCTTGGAACTATGATCACTTCTGTCTCTTTTTAAAATATCTGTCAGTAGTCTTTCTAGGGGTCTTTTGGTGGTCATGAATTTCTTCAATTGTTCTTTGTCATGGAAGGATCTTATTTCGCCATTGAATTTGATAGATGGTTTTACAGGGTACATCAATCTGTGTTGGAAATTATTTTCTTTCAGGACCTGAAGTATTCACTCTAAGCTCTTCGTGGCTTGATCATTTATGTTTAAAAATGTGCCATGATTCTGATGGGCTTTCCATTGCAGGTGGTCTGTTTCTTCTCTCTAGAAGCTTTTAACATTCTATTATTTTACAGAATTTCTGTGATCTTGATTATTATTTGTTTACATGGAGATTTATTGTGATTAGCTGTGTGTAGTTCAATACACCTCACTTATGTGTATGTCGGATTCTTTTCTCTTGTTTGGAAACTTTTCTGCTAGTACTTCTTTAAATTGTGTTTTTATGCCATTTGTGCTGCCCCACACACACACTTTGTTGACACCTATTGCTCTTTTTTTCTTTACATTGTCTTGTAGCTGCTGAATTGTTAGTTCCTGGTTTCTTGTTAGTTTTAACAGATCTTCTATTTCACATTCATTAGCTGTAACACTGTCTTCGAGGCCTGAAAGTCTATCTTTAGTTTCATTTAGGTGGTTTTGCCAGCTTTCATTGGAGCTCTTAATTCCGTGAATATCTGTTTGAATCTTTAATGCATTCAGGTTCTTTTCTGTATTGTTCACTCAGTATTTCCATTGTGTTTATATTCTACTCTATTTTTCAATCTATATGGTTTTTTTTTTAGCTGGGCTCATCAATTCTTTCACGATTGTGGTTCTTTCTTTTTGTACCTGAGTGATTATTGCGGATCTTATTTCTTCTATAGCCAGATGGACTTGTTTCTTTACTTCAGTTGCTCTCATTTTGGAGACTTCAGATATGTGATTTTCAAGTTCTTGTATTTTATTGTCTCTTGGATTTTCTTCTAGGTGGGCTAGAGGACTGGGATTGCCTTTTGCTTCCCTGTTTTGGCATTTTCAGGCTGCCAGTAATCACCCATATAGAGTCCTACAGGCTTCCCTGAGTTCACCAAAGTTCTTAAATGGTCCCAGGAAAGTTCTGTACCTGCACAACTTGGACCCACTGATCCCTGCTCTTCTGAGTTCCACAGGCCACTCGGAGTCCTTCTGAGTTCTTAAAAAGTTTTCAACTGGCACCAGCAGAAGCCCCATTTCTGCACACTTGGGGCAGAGAAAGGTTAGAGCTTGCTAGAGTCTTGCAGGCTTTCCAGAATCCACCAAAGTTCTTTAGTTACTGACTTTTTAAAAACAAAAGAAAACAAATCAAAAGCTTGAAGGAAATTAACATTCTAGCAATTGTCACTGTTCTGATTTCTGAATGTATGTTGTCATTTTATATCTTCCATTCTTAATTGTGTTTAGTAACAGCTGGTAGTTTTTTCTTAACTATAGACATTTTATCAATTGACTGTACACACTTTATTTACATTGCATGTATTTTATTAAATGTATCTGTAATTATTAACATTGTTATATGCAATGTTTTGTACACAAATATCTTTCATCATTTGTGTAGATTTTATGTTGTCAGTCAGAGCTGAAAGAAAGGATAGGAAAACTGGATTAATTTAGCTGGAGAGGTCTCACTGAGCTTAGTCTCTCTCTAAGTGAGCCCAGAGCTTCCCAAGCTTCTCACATTTATTGAGGACTAGAAACATGCTCAGTAATGTCCATAACTAATTTGGTGTAAGTAAGCTGCTCTTTACATCCCCTGGCATTTATCAAACTCTAAGTTTACAAATCACTACTTGGTAACTTCCCAGGTAAAGGAACAAAGAACACTCAGGGCGTTACCTCTAGTAATCTCTTACCTTGTCTTCAGCTTGCTGGAATTACAAGGATCCAGTTTTTTTAGGCTCTGTTCTTAGTTCGTTGTTCACTCAGCACAGTACACTTTGGACTCATATTACTACACGCCCCTATTTCTGTTTTGTGCTGATCTTTTGTGAAGCATCTGAGCAACGACTGTGGATTGTTGATCCATGACTTGCTGGTGGGTTCATGACCAGGCTAGGCAGGATAAACAAACGGTACAGAAACAACATAAATTATTGCTGTATTCCCACTAAAGCATGAAATAACATGAAGAGGATTAAGGTTTTCGATGCCATTAGTGATGGCTTGTAACAGATCAGTATCAGACATTTATGACAATTGTTTTTCAAAGTATTGTCAATATGTTGCAGAAGAAATAGACTAACAGAGGTAATATGACCATGATACAATAAATGTCTTTTTACATTTTCCCATGAGAAATGGATTTGATTCCATGGAATTAAATCTACAGAGAATGAGCAGGAATTCCAATCACATTTTAAAAGAAGTTGACTTTGTAGATTAATAATTTGATTGCCTAGCATAGCAACAGCTTGTTCTAAATCATTTATCTTAGTATTTAACTATGAACCTATGTGTCTTTGTGAAATGCACAACTGTCCTGAGTCCTTGTGTCACTGCTGCACCAAGTGAACATTTTGTATGCCTTGATTTGATGCTACTCCAGCTGTAGCATCTGTGGCTATGACTGCTATTATTTCTAAAATTATGGCCATCAAGAGTTCGATCACGCTTTTTTTGCAAAGGGTTTGCCACAAGAACAAAGGTGTAGTGAAAACGACCACAAAATCAAAGCCAACATGGGAAAGGAAAAGACTCACATCAATATCATTATCATCACGCACATGGACTCTGGCGAGTCCACCACCACAGACCATCTAATCTACAAATGTGGTGGCATCGACAAAAGAACCACTGACTTCACAGATACCAGCATATAGAGTTAGTCAGGGTGAGAATCCTGCCAATTAGCTGCTAGTTTCAAAAACCCCATGAAGAGTCTCAGGATCACTGCCTTACCCATCTTGTGCATATAAATGTATGGCTTTGCCCCTGTCATGTTTCCTAGCTTTTCTCCTTGCCCTCTTTTCATTGTCTAATCCTTAAGTTCTCTTTTTTCCTTTTACCTTTTGTGACTTTTGATAAAAGAAATAATATTAATTTTATGATGCTTCAGTTTATATTAGCTCTGTAACATATAAACATACCTAACTCAAATTGTTTCATTCAATTGGAATTTA
>PVKA01025094.1:0-33368 GCA_004027165.1 Ctenomys sociabilis
TTTGTATTTTAGGGATGGGTCTATAGGTGTTCAGGGTCTTCCTATTAGATTGGACTTACAGTGATCCACCTGTTTGTAGCCTCCCAAGAGCTAGGATTATAGGTGTTTGCCAGAACACACAGTCACACAGTCTCAATCTCCATCTCAGCGTGCCCTGGGGCACGATTTATTCCGCTGAGCTATTTGGCTGGCTCTCTTATATAATTTCCATGTTTGAGGTGCCACACACTGGTGTTAAAAACCAAAATTCAACCAATTTGGTGCAAAGCTCTGCCAAGCCCTTATTAGCTATTCATGAAGGCAGCATCTGTGTAGACACAGCAGAGTGAGCCTCGGTTTTAAAAAACAGCTTGGGGTGGGCAAGATAGCTCAGGTGTCTAAAGAGCCTGCTTAGGCAAGCCTGGCAGCACCGTCCCCCGGGCGGGCTGAGTTGGCTATGCACACACACCAAAAAAAGATGGCTTGAATGTGTGCAAGGAGCAGCATGGAGCAAGAAGCAAATTGGCGACTGTCAGTTGACTTCCCTCACTGCAGGCAAAGCTTGGGGATTTATTTCCTTTTGTTGCCAGCTGATACTGAACCCTCTGGGGACCCGCTCTGTCTCTGGTTTCCTCACGTGGAAAGGGTGCGTGGAGCTTAGGTCAGGTCGGCCTGGCCCAGAGCACGAGCTCCATCCTAGTAATGGCCTAGGCATAGGTTCTGTTTAACTGTGGGCGAAAACTCAAGGCCCTGGAAAGGTCATGCAAAGGAGCAGCTAGCGTGCATGCAGGAGTAGGTAACCGGCGCATGGGAGTGGGGAAGCAGGACGCATGGCAGGCCCGCGAGAGACACGGGCAGGCGGAGGCACAGCTGGACACTCAGTACACAAAGTGGAGGGTGACTTTGTATTTTGCCATTTTCTAAACTGTCTCTAGTGTTGTCTTCTTAAAGACAAAGTAACAAAACATCACATTTAATGTTTTAAAAATATTTATTTTCATTCACCCGTGCTCGCAGGACAATACGATGCCTCCCAGGGAGTTGCTGTGTGCAGGCAGCACGTCTTTATCCTTCTTGTGTCCCTGCCCCTCCTTCCCCGGTCCCTCCCTCCAGCTCATGGTCCCTTTCTCTTTGACAATAGATCTCCTAGCTTCGTATTATTATCTCCAGCTTACTTTGCACTTTCCTTTAAACTTCAGTTTTCTCAAATAAAAGAAAGTACGTGGTATCTGGTTTATATCACTTGGCCTTGTGGTCTTCAGCTGCATCCATTTTGCTACAAATGATTCAAGTTTACCCTTATTTATAGTATTGTAGTCCTCCAGGGTATGTAAATGCCATGTTTTATCTGTGCATTTTGTGGACATAGAGGTTGCTCAGTGTTGCTTCTCAGTGTTTGTTGGGGATGGTCATGTAGTGTCGCCCACCAAAACTACATTAGCCACAAGCAGCACCCAGCTGTGACTTCACTGGCCAAAGCCCTGGTGTCGAGTGCATCCAGGTTGCGATACAGAACACAGCAGAAGACGTGAACTTTCTCTCATGTCCCCTTCCCGTCTCATTGTGTGTTTCACACACAATTAGGAAGGCTTCTCTGAGTGTGTAGAGGACTGGATTTGGGTGCACAATGAGTAGACCTTAAGAGGCCCCGGAGATCGGAGAAAGAAGCGGCTGATGATGGTGTTGGCAAGAGCTGACCATGTAGGGGCTGCGTGTCCACCGCGCAACCAAGAACTCTGGGGGTAGCTGAGGCGGGGTGGGCCGATTAGCTTGGCACCAAGAGCTCAACCTCTCACCTCACCAGAAACAGGGGAGGCAGGGCTGAGGTCTGTACAGAAGTGCCCTTGAAGAGCACATCCAGCATCCTCACGGAAATCACCAGGCCCAAGGCTGCTGTTACCCAAGAGCCAGCAAGGAATGAACATGGATGGAGCTTGCAGAAGGAGATAGGGGACTCCAGAAACATGGTCTAGAAAAGTTAGGGGGACCACGCACAGTGATGGGCTGCCTAGGAGATGAAGCCAGGTAGGTGGCCTGAAGAGTACATGCCCAAAGGTTCATGAAAAGGGCCTTGAGTGAAAAGGAAGAGGACAATGCAGCTCTTCCACAAAGACTCCCTGAGCCCCTGTGGCCAGCTACAGCAGCCTCCATGATCTGATGTCCATAGAGGGGATGAGTGCTGGGACAAGGGAGAGGGGACAGCTGAAAGCTCAGGTTGTAGGAACAGTTCCCAGGGAGGAGAAATACCTGGGGGCGGGTGTAGCGAGGGTGCACCTTGGGGAAGCTGGAAGCTGTTCCTGCGCAGGAGCAGAGAGCAGCTGGTTGGACTGGGTCAGGGGCGGCTCCTCAGGACGCAGCCAGGAGTGGAATATGAAGTCCGCACGCTCGCTTGGGATGTGAAGTCCTGTCTGAGTCCTTCGCTCATTCATGGACCGCCCATACTGAGCCTGCATTCAGGAATGGTACATGCAGACCGACACAGAAATATTTGGTAAAACGTGAACTTATTTATTTATTTTTGTCTTAGGGAAGGGTCTACAGGGTATTCAGGGTCTCACTACCAGGTCGAACTCGTCGGCCTCCTGAGTTCTGGGATTACAGGGGCGCACCACCACGCACATTCTCTGTTGTAACTCAAAAAGGAGACAACGAGGCAAACGTCCAAAAAGAAAGTAGCGCTTTATTTTAGCTGGTACCCAGCGGCAGACTCTGCAAGGTTGCAAAGAGGCGCGCTGAGGCAAGGCAGATAGGGGTATTTAAGCTCAAAAGCCACACAGCAGGGTGGGGTCGGTTATCTAGGACAGGGCACTTGGCAGGGTTAGAAGTTTCTGCTTCTGACATACTTGGTATATAGTAACGTGGATGTTCCTTAAGGAGGGTGCAGATGGGGAGCTGGCGCATGCAGAACAGGAACACAGCATGTGGGAAAGCTAGAGGAGGTCGTAGCTACGGCAAAGATGGAGTCCCTTTGGGCAGGTTACAACATTAAACCACAAAGTGAGCGGTCAGTCTGGGCATGAGAGGAGTTCAGCGGGGGTCAGGAATCAATCAAGGAAATCAAAAGAACAAAGGGTTACGTTTTTGTAACAGGTAGGTACAATTTTAGAACAAACAATTACAATTTGTATTAATCACAGATTGGACATATTGTGTGGTTTGGTGATTTAATAATAGTTATCGTGGAAACTTACTGAGCTACACAACAACACAGTGTTGACTTACTGAGTTATATGACAGCACAATGGTGGCTGGATGCGAAATGGAGTTATATATTTAATGATTAACAGTTGTGGTGGAAGCTTACTGAGTCTTTTGACTACAAAGTGGTATCTGGATACAAAATAGAGTTACACAGGTTATAACAGAAACGTGCAGCACTGTATAACAAAATGGCTGTTCTAGTTACAAAATGGAGATGGTTGCATAGGTTATAGCATTGTCAATTGCTGTCTCAAGGTGTCATGGGGGCAGGGCCAGCATGGCAGGCCTGGGGATCGAACCCCTAACCCCTGTACTTGTACCTGCTTGCTGGTGCTTTAATCCTCTGAGCTATTTGGCCGGCCCGAAAATGTGGATCTATAAACCTGAATTAAAAGCATATAATCATTTTCATATGTATTCTCAGCAGATATTAGTCAAAAATGGCTATTGACTCAACACAAAAGCAATTTAAATAATCATGATTTTTTTTTTTACTCACAATTATGAAATGGTTTTATGTCTTTTTATCTTGGCCTGACACGTGCTGCACAAGCACTCTACCACTGAGCCACACCCCCACCCCAGTCTGATCAGTTTTCCAAAGTAGTAGATTAACAAGTTATATTACTGGTTCATTGGAGAGCTTATTTGGAAGCAAATTTTTCTAACTACAGAAAAATATCTTTCTTGACTTGCATGAATTGGACAAATGGTGGCGAAATAATTACCAGTTAATTCCAAATAGTTCTTCCTGACTCCAGAATCATTCAAGTATTCTAAGTCTTTTGTTAATTGAAGAGGGATATGCTTGAGCACCCTTCTTCTCCAACTAGACTCTCTTTGATAATGAACAATTATGGACTGGATTGTGCCCTCTCCAAAAGTCCTATTTTGCAGCCTAAATCTCTGCAGTCACTGTAGTCACAGCCAGGGCCATTACTAAGCTGACGAAGTCGAATAAGGTCGCCAGGGCAAGCACTAAGCCGGATGATTGGTGTTCTGAGAAGCAGAGGAGCAGCACCAGTTTAGAAGCATGGCACAAGGGATAGCACCCACAGGAGGACACAGCGACAGGGTGCCTGCCAAGAGCCAAGCAGAGAGGGTGACTTAGGAAAGGCCAAGGCACCTTCTGGGCCTTGGACCTCCAATGCTCAGCATTGTGGGAGCAGATATTCTGCCACTGAAGTCTCTGGTGTTTTCAGGGGCCACAGCAGAGTAACATGCGAGCCCAAGATATTCTGTTGTCATTCCCAAGGGGGAGCTTTGCTTGCTCTTTGTTCTTGCTTTCATTAAGGGTAGATGAGAAAGCCAATATAGGGTTCCTGTTTTTTTCTTTCTATTATTATTATTGTTGTTGTTGTTATTATTATTGTTATTTTGTCTTTTCTTTTAAGACAAAGTCTTGCTTCTCAGTTCAACCTGGACTTGAATTTATTATGTAGCCTAGGTTGGCCTAAAACTTGGAGTGATCCTTCTGCCTTGGCCTCTTGAGTTTTGGGATTACAGGCTTGTGCCACTATGCTCAGCTCCTGTATCAATTATTATACTATCATCTTTGTCTGATTTGTTTGGAAGTTAATACAAAACACACAGAATAAGATCTGTTCTTCAAATGGTATTTTGCTAGGTCCTGAGATATGCTGATTTGCTCTGACTTGTTCAGCGGGTGGAGACTTATTTAAATTTGCAGTTTGGACCAAGGGTTTTAGTTTCCTTAACTAAATAATTGAGTCATTGATCTTACACAAGACTCATCAATTTTTATTTTTTTTAATGTATCAAAATTATTTCATGGGGATAAATACACTCCTATCACAATGCTTGGAAAGAGCCTTGTTTGTCACACTACCAGAGTACCAGCTACTCTGGCCACAGGAAGAGTGAGAAGGCCACGGAATTTCTTGGGACTATATATATATATATATTTCTTTTTTAAAAATGTATGTAGTACAGGGTCTACATGGTCTCCCTACATAGATCAGACTCATAGTGATCCTCCTGTTTTCAGCCTTCCAAGTGCTGGGATTACTGGTGTGGGCCACCATGCCCAATCTCAGTCGCTGTCTCAGCACGCCCTGGGTTGGACCTGACACCACACTGAGGATTGAGCCTGGCCACTGCTCTCTGCCTAAGCAGGTGCTTTAGTCCACTGAGCTATCTGGCCAGCCCTCCTGGGACTTTTCTTAGCTATGAAGGATGCAATATGGCACAGGTATGATCAAGGATCTACGTAGAAACATGGGACCATGGGCAGGCCTGGGTAGGTGCTGGGGAATGCCTGTGCCTGTTGTCTGGGACTGCATGTGGTGGGCTTTCTCCAGCCCTGGAATGCAGGTGAGCTATCCCAGGGCTGCATGGCACTGGATGAGCAGGACATGTCCCTGGCAAGGACTTGGGGTTTCCTCAGCCAGGTAATCCCTTGTGTTGCAGTTTGGTCTGTCAGGAGTCAGAGGCCAAGAGTCCAGCTGCTCAGAAAATAAAGTGAAAAGCAAGGATGAGACAGAGGAGGGAGAAGAAGGCTCTCAAAAATTGTGCAACAAGGGAAGGCTTTAGGCATGTGTTTGTCACTATGTCCCCAAATGTTGGCCTCCGCTCTGTCCATCTGCTCAAGACATGAAGGCTGCAGGGTGTGACAAGGTACTTCTGAGGTGGGTTGGAGAAGAACGTTGAGGCAGTCTGTCAGCTTAGCTAGCTGGGCTGTGATGGTTTCCCCTGGGGCAGACTGTTGGGAGAAAGCACCCTGTTTCTACACTGCTGGAGCAGTTGTTGTCAGTGTCAGGGATTGGATTGTCTATTTGAATCCTTTGTTCCTTTGAGTTTTTAGTTCGTTACTTTGGTTTCCAAGGGCCCAGCTGTTCCCTGTGGTGACCACACACACCTTCTATGCCCTGCTGTGGCTCAGCAGGCCCCAGGTGGGTTCTTTACAGGCAGCTTCCTGTATCCTCTACTCCCTCTTTTCTCCTGTCAATCTTCCTGGGAAGGTTGCTCCTGTGGCACAAGCCCCTGCTCTAGCTGGTGGTTGGTTGCTAGTCTCAAACTTATAAGTAATCACCCAGGGAGTTCATTTGAAATGTCAGCACCTGGTTTTACTCCATAATACTGCCTGCTGGATCAGAGTGGGGGGCATTACTCCTCTGGTTTTCTTTGTAGTCAGGCCCAGAAGCACAGCTCTAGTAGATGGGGGGAGAGGATGAGGTGCAATGAAGTAAACCAATTCCTGAGGATGCCTTACACACACACACACACACACACACACACACACACACACACACACCCTTCCAGAAAACTCCTTGTACCTACTCAAATACATGGGAGACTTTTGGGAGTGGGATCACTTGGTGAGGTCAGCCATGGCGGCCTGGACAAGGTAGCAGAGGCCTCCAATTAGCTGACCAAGTTACACAGGGTACAGGCTCACCTGAAACCGCAGACAGATGGGGCCCTGGGGAATTTGACAACTAGGACAGGGTAAAGGATTGGTAACGTGCCAGTCAATTCATTTTGGGTGGAAATTCAACTCCCTAAAAGGGAACCGAAGGAAAAAAAAAAAATGGAAATAGAGCTTTTGAAAATGGAAAAGGGGCCAAGAATGGGAAGGAACAGGGAGGGAGAGCAGGGGAGGGGACGAGAAAAGAATGAAGATGTACTCTGTCCATGCACCAACCCTCATGAAAACTGTGTTCCCTGTGCACTGCAGCTGTTCACGTACTAATGTCAAGAGCATCCTGGGGATTTCTCCTTAGTAATGATGATGATGATGATAAAATGCTTTGTGTTTTCCCTTGACTTCCTGTTCTGGGCAATTTGATGCCAGACCACGCAGGAGGCATGGTGTGGCCAGCATGCTTCCCACCCCCAGAAGCTCCCAGGGGCTCCTGGCCGGCCAGTGCTAAGCCCTGCACGCATTGCACTTTCTCTTTTTATGCTCCTTTGTACATGATGCACCCTGGATGATTGACCTCTACGGTTCCTGCCTCCTGCACAGAAACTGGCCAAGGGCTGGGGGATCCAGCAGTGAGAACTCACGAGTGCTCAGCCTCCCGGTATGCACCAGCGGCCCAGATGTGATTATCAGAGATACGGAGCAGAGCAGATTTTTCTAAACCACCTCGTATCACAAAAGCAGCTGAGAGCAGGTCTCTGGGGCTCTGCTCTGACAGCAGAGGTGGGATTTGTGCTGGGCAGTCTGATTCGGTTTTGTGGGAGGTCAGTGCATTGTTATTCCTCTAACACACATGGGCAACACTCGACCCTGCTTAGCGCTCCTGACTTCCCCCATGCTGTCTTCTCACATATTTGTTTCAACCTAGAAGAACATTGTGTTCCCTGCTTGCTCTATGCTTGGATTAGAGGAGCAGCAGCCTGCTGTTGGGCAGCAGTGACTATTAATAAACTCAAGATAACAAGGATAACCCCAGGAACAAGAATAGGTGGAGGAAACAATGCCATGCTGGGGAGATGGAGGGAAGAGCTAATCTAGCCCATTATATAAGGATTAAAAATAAACTCAGAATAGATATTTCATAACTCCTCAACTAGAAAAGCAAAATAAATGGAAAAAAGTCTCTACTGCCTAATAGCATATCTCCAAAGAATGATCTCTTCTTTTCCATCCAGTGGTGATCCCCTCCCCAATTTCATCCCTGGTAGCATTAGGTAACCTGGACCTTGAGGTGATGGGTCCTTTCCTTCTGGTCAAGGAGGAAATCAGATCAAGAGATTTATCTCAAATCATCAATGGGCAGTGATATAGGATTTGTCCTGAGAATTGGTGCTCAGAATTCTGGAATGAGTCACATTGTGCTTGGTCTTCCCCTTGGGCTGTCTGCTGTGGTTTGAATGTGTCCCCCCAGCCAACGCATGCTCTGGAGACTCGCCGCCTAGAGCAACAGCGTGGGAGCAGGGGCTCGTTTGGGTGGAGAGAATGAGAGAATGAGCTCATGTTGCTGTCACAGGAGTGGGTTGTATGTTGTCAGATGTGTCAGTGGCTTACATGTTGCCTTTCATAAGGCAATGATACACTAATTGGAGCTGGCTCCTTTTTTTTTTTGTACTGAAGATTAAACTCAGAGCCTTGTGCTCACCGGGCAGGCACTTAAGCCACTGAGCTATCTCCCCAGCTGTAGCTGGCATTTTTGATATCTAGTTTTCAAGGTTGATTATTTTCCAGCCAATTCAATTTCAAACTCCATCTCTGCAGCTGAACAATTACGAGTTATGGAAACCGTTCATGCCTCAGTTTGTTCCTGTATAGAAAAAAAAAAATTGGGAGAAGACCCTATATAGGTTTGCTGGGAGCCATTTAGGGAGCTAATTCATGCAACATCAAATTCTTAGTACTATGCTAAGTAAGATTCCTTAGACTGTTAGTTGCCATTTTGTGTTCCTCATCTTAGAGACCTGGCCACATATTTTATGAAGCAGCAGCATGATCTGGCAGGATGATCTCTGGGGTGAAGCCCTGGGGCTCTGCCTTCCTGCCTTCTCCATCCTGTGTTCTGTGTGAGCTTGAGTCTTCCCCATTTTTCTGAACCCCCAACCCTGTTGACCTGTGTGGGTTTCCTTGGATTCCTGTGACTGTGGTGGTAAGGCCCATGGTTCTGAGCAGATGCCATCAGTGAAAATTTGTCTGCTCTCAATTCCTGATTCATCCTTCTTTGCCTCCTGCCAAGTGGATCAAACCCAATTTTGTGACTTAGACCTCAGCCCGGATCACAGGCGCTCAGACACTGCACTGTCAACGCTGCAACACACACCCAAACCCAGCTCGCCAGGTTCAACATTTTCTGGATTATTAGAAATCTCTTGAGTTTATTACACACTCTCATTTTAAATGTATGTTTCTTGACTTGGCACGTTGAGGTGACATATCGAATGTGTTAATTATAGCCATCTGGCACCATGCAGTTTCTTGCTAGGCATAATTGGCACAGTGTAAGTTGTTTTGCTCTCGCAGGCACATGTTGCTATCCCTGGGTCCCTGCTGCCCCACAAGTGGCTGGTCACTGTGAATTCTCACATAACTTCTGAATGGAGGGAGGACTCATGACTCAGTGACAATTTTCCATCCACAGTCCAAAGTGTTAGGGAGAGGAAATTGGTAGCCTTGCTTTAGTCGGGAATTTCCAACTGTTGTCACCTTAGGTAACCATCAGAGTCTCATTCTGTGAGGACAGGAGGAGACCTGGGATTTGGATCTTGCTGCAGGGAGTTGAGAATCTAGTTGGGGAAGGGTGACAAGCGAGAAGAAGACCAGGATAGTGCAGGGACACAGCAGGCACCAGTGAAGAGGAGCCCGGCAGAAAGGGCAGAAGAGGAAAGATGAGGCAGGACAGACCCAGGTTAGGGAGGGTTTGTGCAGCAAGGGTGCAGACTCCCATCTTTGAAGGACTCAGGGGATGTGAACAGGAAGAAAGGGAGGAGCACCCAGGAAGGGACGCGTGTGGGTCTCTCTGGCCTGTCTGAGCACCAGTGCTGCATGGTCAGGGCAAGGGAGGTGAGAAGTGGCCCCGTCCAGAGAGGCTGCATGGCTGCTGCCGTGACTGGATGTCAGGCTGTCTAGACGTCCTGACCCTGTGACTGCCCAAAGAACAAAGAAACAAGGAAAAGTTTAAAACTTCCTGAACGCTATTCTAGGTTTACTGAGCCAGGATGCCCAGGATTCTTTCTTAAAAATTCAATCAACTAAGGGGAAGCACTTGATATCTGAGATGAACAGGTGTGAACAGCTGTGTTGTTTGTTGAGAGAGCGTCTTGCTACATACTGTAGGTTCATCTTGAACTCACTATGTCGCCCAGGTAATCCTCCTGCTTCAGCCTCCCAAAGGCTGGGATTACAGTTGTGCACCTCATGCCCATTGGCACTGAACAGAGCTGAGCAGAGATGCAGTTGACAGATGCACGCCATGGTATAGTGGAGGATAGGGCAGGAGGAATTTGGGGGCCACACAGGGGTGCTGAGGAAGTCTAGGTTCAGAGACACAGGCGGGGCCATCACTGTTCCTGGGGTTTGGAGTCATCAGGTACCATGAACAGGACTCATCATGGGACAGCCTCACTGATGGGACTAGGCAGAGGGATCCTTTAACAACTGGGCACCAGCAGGAATGAAGACTCAAATCCAGGGAGATGAATTATTCAGAGTGGTGATGATCTCGGTCTTGGAAGAGCTGCATGCTCACCATGGCAGGTGCTTTCTGGGAAGAGCTGACTGGGAAGCTGCCTTCATGGGCCTGCTGCTTTTCAGTGTCAAAGCTGGAGCCAGATGGGTATGGGCTAGGATATTTGCAGCAGGACCATTGGATGAGTCAAGAAAAAGGAAGAGGGAAAGCTACAGTGCTATTCAGATCTCACTGACTTTCCGCAGGCTGTGGGGAGGAAGGCATCTAAACCTCCAACAGCCCCACTGCCACAGTGCTGGGCCCACAGCTGGTCCATGTGCTGGGTTACATCCCACCGGGGCCCTCTGCTTTCTCTGCTAATTCCCTGCAGGCACTGTGTCTTGGGCTTGTTTTGTTTCAAATATATCTTCTTCTCTCTCAGTGAAACAGAGCAGGGTTGACAGGAAGTTCTGATAATTACTCCCCAAACAATAAGTCACTCTGCAGCCACACTGTGCTCGCTTTGTAGGAGGCAGGAATGGGCTTCAAGGATTTCTCTGCATACACATGGTAATTGCATAGTGATTGTGACACCTGCAGATCCACACTTGGGGCTTCTTTAGGGGTGCTTATAACGGGACATATGGGGAGGGGGGCTTGCAGATGCCACATGCTGCTATGAGGCTGTAGAGAGCAGACAGGGATCTGCACCTTGTTCTGCTGCTGCTTGTCCTAGGGAGAAGGGAGGGGTTCCATCTGTGCATCCATCAGCCATGGGTGACACTCCCTTGACACACACCCATGTGGGTGATTGGTGTCCATCTGAGCGTGGGTGCTGACTGCTGTTGCCATGGTACAAGGTGCTAGTCCTTGTAACAATCATGCTGTTAATACAATTTGATAAATTTACATGCTGCACAATGCAAGTGATATAATCAAGACATATGCAAACTAGGAAGGAAGGTATTGCTGCTTGCAGACAGCAAAAAATCCCCAAACTCCTGCATATAATAGTGGCGCATACTAGAGACCAATGTCTGGAGTTTGCAGGAGGCTTTCCAGGGGACACAGGATGAGGGGGACTGAAGGAGCACAGGCCGTGTGGGAAAAGACAGGCAGTAAGTCTGGCTATCCAGAGAGACCCAGAGCCATGCTAGGCAGTGGCAGAAGTGACATTTCAAATGGATTTTTGAAATTCTCTTGCTAAAATTCTTAAACAACAGAGAGATATTGTATTTGCAATGTAGCAAGACCCTCTTCGCTTGAAAATGCAGCAAGTTCACAAGAGGCCAGAGGGGGAAACTGACTGGGAAACATCATTAGTTCTCCCATTCATGCACCAAATCCTCCTTGAATGCCTATTGTGTGCCAGATGACAGCTAGGTGCTGGGGATATGGTATACCCAAGCTGTTTATAATTTAATGGGAGAGTTGGGTTTAAATAAATAAATTCCATGGGATATCTATCTATCTATCTGTCTGTCTGTCTGTCTGTCTGTCTGTCTGTCTGCCTGCCTGCCTGCCTGCCTGCCTGCCTGCCTGCCTGTCTGTCTGTCTGTCTGTCTGTCTGTCTGTCTGTCTGTCTGTCTGTCTGTCTGTCTGTCTGTCTGTCTATCTATCTATCTATCTATCTATCTATCTATCTATCTATCTATCTATCTATCTATATTGGTATAAATAAAAATGGGTGTCACTTTAATGGGCGACCAAGGGCTCTGTAGGACATGGCCAGTGGTGAGGAGGATTTGTCCTGGCTGCTCTCAAAGGAAAGCATGGAGATGGATGCCTGCTGGGAAGCAGCCTGCCCAGCATGGCGGAACTGGTGGTGTTGGAAATGTGGGCAGACAGCTGAGATGCCCTTTTGGAGAGAGATGGCCAGGAAGCTACAGTGTGCACGGAAGCAGATGAAACTATGAAACAACTCAGGGGGAAGTAGCAGGGTCTTGTGAGATCTGGAGAGGAAACTCATAAGATTCGGTAATGCACAGTTTGGACTGTGGGTGTGGGAGGGCAGAGCCCAGGATGGCTCCTAACTTTCAGGCTGGGTAACTTAGGTGGAAGAAGCAGGAAGAGCCACAAATGGGAGGAGGTGGCAAATGAGATTGGCTCAGGTTCGAAGTGCCTCTGAGATGCCCCAGTAGGTCCAGAAAGATGGACTGTCCAGGACAGAGCAAGACTTGGGCAGGAATGGTACATGAGAGGAGCTGCCACAGTGTGGGGAAATACAAGTTTGTCTGGAACATGGGTGAGATCTGGGCAAAACCACCAAGATTCAGTGGCAGAAGAAGGATGAGGTCCTGCAGTACAAAGTGCTGCCCTTAACAAAAATGGCGTTAAATTAACAACTGCATTTTGACTTCCTGTTTTACTCTGCAAGAGCCCTGTGGTTGGTAGGAAATCCCAATTTCATCTTATTTTATTTTTTATTTATTTTTTGATGGAACTGGGGATTGAGCTCAGGCCCTTGCGCTTGCCAGGGAAGCACTTATTCCACTTGAGCCATCTCCGCAATCCTTGATTTTATTTTTTTAAAAGCAAAATCTCAACTAGTGAGCAATAGTTATGTTCAGGGGCTAAGGTTGGGAATAGGAGATGAGAAAGTCCTTTTTTAAAAAAAAATTTTTTTAAAGTGACCAAATACTCACCTTTGTCCTGTTTTACAGCACTGTACTGTGCAGTTCTGCTGGTCTACAGATAGAAGCAGTTAATGCTTAATTTGTTTTGTGTCCTTTTTTCAATTGTTTGTACTTTTTCTCTTCTTAATTTCTAATATTTCTTTCTTTTTTCCTTTCTTCTTCCAAGTTTTCATGCATATACCTGGTAATATGAATAACTGGTTGGAAGACAAGACTATGTATTACAACAAACAGTGAAATCCATACTATTTTGTTAAGTGAAATTCTGTATCACTTGTTATATTTTTCTGTTTTAATTCTAATCTGTACTTTCTTTAAAAAATAAAAAATAAAATAAAATGTAAAAAATAAGGACCAAATATACTTATTTCTTGGGTAAAAAAACTGTGCTTGTAATAATATTGTATCACCTTCATAGGTTAATTAACTTAATGCATATTAAATGGTTGATTTAGGGATCAAGGTGACTAGATTAAGGGATACTTAGCTGATAAAGTGCTACTTCTGGGCAGTTTCATGAGTATGAGGGAGAGATGCAATCACACCCTAGAAGGGTGCCATCTAAGTGGATTTGGGTAGGTCAGCAGGGTAGAGAAAAGGCAACTTCTCTTTCGTGTGGTGCTAGGTAGGGCCTTCTTCTATCACCTTTGACAGGTCCTCCAAATGTTGGACTTTGGAACTTCAACTGGTTCCTTGAACCTGAGCCTCCCAGGTCTTTGGCCTATTGGCCTCCTTGTTTCTGAAGTCTTTGGAATTGAACTGAGCTTGTTCACTGGTTTTGCGGGGTCTCCAATTTATAGGTAGCATTTGGTAGATTTCTCATCCTATACCATCACGTGAGCTAATAAACCCTCTCTCACATATCTGTATCCATGCATACAGCAAGCCCTTCATAGCCACAGGTCTGCATTAGTGGATTTGACTTAGTATACATTGAAAGTATTCCTAAAAATAGTTGTGTATTGATGATCTACAGACTTTTATCATTATTTCTTAAACAATGATGCACAGCAACCATTGCATTTTATTAGGAATATTATAGCAATTTCGAGGTGACTTAGAGCATACAGGAGCTGTGCATAAGTCTTCTGTGGATACCTGGGCATGTTATGTAAGAGTCTTGTGGGTGCAGAGCTTGGCACAAATCCCTCACGGTCAGTGATGGTGACTGTGTATCTTTCCAGAAGATACACAGTCATTCCAGAAATTTCACTCATTCCAGAAATAGACAGAACCACAAGACTGGTTCAGTCTTTCCAAACAACACAACTAACACACATTCATGAGACTTTTGCTTGAGCTACTGGAGGTTGGGCTTCTGGTCTTTACACTAAGTTACACATCCAGACCCTCCCACTTTTTAATTTTCAGATGGGGTCTTACAAAGTCTCAAAGGTGTCTGGGCTGGCCAGTCTTTCATTTGGGCTTCCTCTAATCTCCATGCCTCAGCCTTCCAAACTGCTATGATTATAGGTGTGTGCCACCATACCCATAGGATTTTTTTTTTTTTGTACTCATAAATTCTTGAAGAAGAAAAACCAATGTTTTTTCCCCATTCCAGCAGATGTTTAGCTCCTGAGCTGGCCACTGTAACTGAGCTCTGGTGAACTGGTGGTGACCAGAATGGGACCCATGACACAGAAAACCTGGGTCCTAGCATTCTACGGTCCTTACTGAGAGATAAGGATCTCTCGCCAGTCTTTACTCATTCCAGAAATAGACAGAACCACATTCTCAGTGCATCAAAGGTTTTCTCTGAAGCCAGACATTGAAGAATTCCTTGGGTGAAGAGTGTAGGTAGAGAGAGGATTTGGAAAACCTGCAAAAGGTAGCCTTAGCTGAGATCTGATCTCTTGTTGGACCTACAAACAGATGTCTGGTCTCCATTGGTGATACCTTAGCCAGTCCCTTATCAGCCCTCTATGTGCAATTACATGGCCTATGCAGATACAAGGAGAGGGTCAAAGTGTGGTTACTTTTCTAATGAAATCTGAAGAATGTTGAGGTCTTTTCTGCTGGCACCATGGCTCTGGCTTTGTTTGTAAGTCAGGAAAACTTACCCACCAGATTCTTTCCTCTGCTCTGCTGTAGACACCCTTGTCTTGTTCGTAGGGTCAGTGAGTGTTTTGATGATCTCCTGAAGAAAATGCAGAGTGGATATGAAAAGATTGTGGCAGATTTCAGAGTTCCTTTTGTCATGGCTAAAACTCAGTAACATAGGAGAAGACAATATGTGCTAATGAGATTTTAAAAAAGAAGATAAAAGAAATCTTTTCAGAAAGGAAGGCAGTTGAGATTGCCATGGAGTAAATGCATGAGGGGTGGAAGGCAATGGTGAGCTCAGGATCCCAGGGCCCTCAGATGTGACTTCATAGTGCTCTGTTTTTGTTCAATAGCATGTTCTTATTCTTAAGCAGAGAGAAAAGGAAAGAAACCCTTTAAAAGAAGATCTGGATTTTAAAATAGCCATTAATTCCAATGAAAGCTTACTTCTCTTTGAGACATTTGCTTGTTTTTGTTTTCTGCTGCACAGGGGACAGCTAGCAGACATGCAGATGAAAGTGGGAGGGGCAACTGGGCAGCATATAAAGCAGAAGTAAAAGCAGGTGATTGGTTGACTGCTTCTTTGTGTGTGTGCTTTTCAGGCTTGTGATTGGTAGGGCCTTAGATGTATGCTAATGAGGTAGCAAACTTTTGTTGT
This sequence comes from Ctenomys sociabilis, assembly GCA_004027165.1. Classification (NCBI taxonomy): domain Eukaryota; kingdom Metazoa; phylum Chordata; class Mammalia; order Rodentia; family Ctenomyidae; genus Ctenomys; species Ctenomys sociabilis. The sequence goes on from PVKA01025094.1 coordinate 15,618, forward strand.
TTTGTAAAAATATTGCTATCAGAAACAAAGGGACAGCAGGAAGTACACAAAAAGAAAATATCTACTTCTTCATCTATAAGACTGATACATTACTTGGAAAATATCTGTTGCATGTTATGTGTAAGATGTTGGATATTCAGACAGATAGTGAGGCTAAGCTGAACTGCCTATGTCATAGGGTAATAATATCATTAAGCTTTTGCTCTGGTGGGTTAACAACTTAAGTTTGCAGATCAAAATTAGGAAAAAAGAAGGGTTGCAAGGACAGGTAACATTTTGGCCCAAGCCTTTCAAGGTCAGTGAGGGCTCAGGACATAGGAGAATCCATACTGTAACATTCTGTAACTCAGTTGTGTCCTGAATTTTCTGATCAAGGAGATTATGGGGCCACAAAAGAAAGTGATTGATGATGGAGAGTGTGCTTAAGGAGAGTCACGTAGAGAGAAAACATTCTCTCAGGCTTTCACAGAGAGCAAATTGGTCAGGCAATGGCTGTGACTCATCCACATGGCTGACACTGACAAAGGATCTGCAGACTGCAATACAGGGTTTCAGGTAAATCCTGAGGGGATTTGACTGACCTTGTCAGATATAAATTTACATTTCTTGTTATATAGGTCTTGCTTTACCTTGGTCTTAACCATCCAGCAGAAAAGTATAAAAACAAGGTATATAAAGTAAAGCCATATTAATATGCTGAGTTGTAAAAGGCTCAAGTCAAGAACTTCTGACGTTGCCAGTCCTAAACCCACTATCATTATGGACTACTCGACTATACTGGATTATTTTGCTGAATTCAGACACCTACAATATTTAAATGACAATGAAATTCCCATCTCTGACAAAACTAAACAAAAAAAGAGGATACAAATGAAGGACTATTTGGTATTTGTATATGCAGAATAGTTAGGATATATATACAGCTACTTTCTCTTAACTCAATGAATAGAAAGATTTGTTTTAATAGTGTTTGTGGGCAGGATATCATGTCTGCCTCTTGTACTGTGAATAACCACTATGAAGACAACAATATGCAATGTATTAATTATTGAAATTGTCCTACTATTCAGTTTTGAAACTATCATTGCTATTTTTTTCTCAATAAAATTAATAAAAATGAGTGATACATTCATTGAAAATGACCTTTAGAGATTTGCAAAACTATTTACAATATAGTGGGTATGCATGTGTCCCTGTAATATGATGATTTTAACTTTTCCAGTAAGATACCTGGAAGGGGAATGCTTAAGTTTATAGCAGCAGAATTTGTAATAGCTAAATCTTAGAAATGGCCTATTTGTGCATCAACAGATGAATAGATGGAGAAATTGGCATTTATATACCATGGAGCACTACTCTGCCATAAAGGAGGATAAATTTAAGTCATTTGTTAGTAAGTGGATACACCTTAAGACTGTAATATTAACTGAAATAAGTTAGCACACACGCTAACTTGTTTCATATACATGGCTTCTCCTAGATTTATTGAGAAACTCAATATTTAGGGAGTGAGAGAGCAAAATAGAAGATACATAAACAGCAATGAGGGGGTCTTCTTCAAATAGATGGGAGCCATGGGGGGAGGGGTAGGAGGGGAAGAAAAAGCATGGAAAACTTGAAAGAAAACAATGAATATAGAGATTTTGTAAATAGGGCTTTTCCAAAGGGACTGAGATAGAAGGAGCAGGGCGGCAGAGAGCAGGATGGGAGGAGTAGGGAACAGGAAAAACGGACTTGCGGTGTGCTGTGCAGGTGTACCCACTCCCCATAATAAATGGAATCTTATATACTGCAAATAGGTGCTATTAAAATAAGTAACAACAATTTTTAACGAAGTGAACTGCTTAGGAATTGAACTAGGTGAAATTAGAAGCTTGGACATTGGGACTTCACAGGTGCCCTGGGCCACGGGCAAGTCTCTGCTTTGACTAGAGATGATGTGGCTCCTCTCGTAGGCACCTGGCTTCGCTACCCAGCGCTGTCACTATTGGCCTCATGCTGGCTCTTCCAGGGCACTTGGCCTTTGCTGTTACTGGAGCAGCTCCTGCCTTTCTCCTGTCACGCACCCTGGTGGCCACCTGCACTGACTGGGCAGGCTGCTTGCTGCCCAGTGCAGATGCCCCAGCTCTTCCTTCCCTCTGTCAGCAGGAGTTAGCCAGGCTTGCCCACCCAGCCTCCCAGGACCTGAGGGGAGGGGCTGTCCTCTGAGCCTGCCTGGGCAGACCACAACCTTCTTTTCAGGCTCTTGCTGAAGATATCGAGGGACTTAGGAAACAGGCAGGCCTGGAGCCAAGTGGTGGTTCTGGATGCTCCCATGCTACACACCTCATGAGCTGAGAGACAAACTGCCAGCTCTTTTAGAGCATATTGCAGAGCTCTGTTCTTGGCCAGAGTCTCACCAGAGGGCTGTCTCATCTCCAGACAGTCTCATGAATCACTTTGCTGCCTCACGCCACACAGCAGCAGCAGCTAATTGCTACACACTCTCTCCTCAGGGTACAGTGTCTGTGTAGCTATAGTTCCTGGACTCATATTTTCGCATTGGAGAAGCACTTGCTGTAAATCTTCCAGGACTGGCTCAGGTTGTCTGGAAGATGCAGAGGGAGTGGAGACACAGGCCATGTCTTTCAGTGACTTCCAGTGCAGATGGCCAAGTTCACATGAGAAAGTGTGACACTGCCTGTGCTTCCATTCCCATGTGGGGGATGCAAGGCCAATTTTTACTCCAGTGGGCCTCTGTTTTCTAATGGGAAGATGGGTACTAAAGACACCAATCGTGCATGCCTTCTTGTGCTTGTGGGCAAGACGGGTTCAGATTGGTCAGGACTGAGCCTGAGCACCGGAGAGCAGAACTGGGGAAAATGATGTTAAATAGAAGATTCTCCAAAGCAGTGCCAAGAGGGACAGAAGTAAGCACCTTGCCGACTCTTGCAAGCACATTGTCTGCCCTGCAGGGTCTGCCCTCACAGCACTGGGTACAAGACCAGAGGAAGAAGCACCGTGACATGGAACTCAGACTCATCCTGGTTGTAAAGGTGAGGTGAATCCTTCATGCCCGACCTTCATGACATTTACCTACAGGCAGGTGAACTAGGGAGAGGTCAGGTAAAAGCAAGCTCTCACAGCTGAGTTATAACAGAAGAGCCGCAGGAGGGGATTACCTTAATGCAATTATAAACAGATTGAAAGGGCTCACAGTTGGTCTTGCCAAGCTCTGTACTCCAAACGTGTAAGAGATCTCCAGTTATTTGAGGTCTGGGTCTTCTTGTCATCATTTTTTTTAAATAATTGAAATAATCAGTTAAGGATTTTTAGTGATTATTGACTAGTAACATTTATAAAATAATAACTATGGACTGCTATTTTGTTAATACTATTAACAAAAGCAGTGTTGAATCACTTAGATTATAAAACAATCTAAGGCAAGTTCAAAAAGTTACTTTCTAACATCATTTTTCTGCTGTGATATGGAAAGACATTTGTCTCAGTTTTTTCTTATCTCCTTGCTGGGACACAATGTATGACCCTCAACATTAAGGAAGGAAAGGCTTATTTGGCTCATAGTGAGTGGAGGTTTCAGTCCAAAATGGGCTGGCTCTAAGGCAGTGGTACATGGCAGAGGTAGCCATTCATGGAGGCAGAAGACAGCAAAGAGCAAAGGGAGGGGCAGCATCTAGCTAGTCTCATTCTTCTCCTTACATTGTAATGCAGATTATCCACTCCAGAGCAGGGGTTGCACTCAAATTCATAATCCCCGCATTGGATCGTGAGTTAATCACAAACTCTAGAAGCCGCTCCATTGACTACATGAGTCTACATTGATTACTTAGATACAAACCCTGAGACCATTGTTGAAAATATAGTTTGATTTTGACCCTAGTACTGTAACTGAGATATTACATGTTTTATTCCTCTGCCTAAACCTTTTTGAACCAATACTGTTATTTGACCTCTGGTGTTTATTGCTCAAAGTTTATTGCTCAAAGTTAAGGAAGAAATGCAAGGATTATTATGACTACCCTGTTAAACATCGTGCTGTACAAAAGGCTATTTTACAGTACCTTTTATTTTTTCCCCAAGTCTCTAGTAGTTTTCCTTTTTCAGTAAAAGGGTAGCTTTTTACTAATGTTCTGTGACCAGCTTAAAATATGCTGTTAGCCATGCTGATGTTGTCACCTCCCACATAAAAGACTGGCAATTTCCTTGCTCTCTGCTATCTTCTTTTGGATAATGAGAAGGAGAAAGACTGGTGGTGGTGGTTTTATTTTATCTGGAAGAGAAACTTGGGGTAAAAAGTCATTTCCTGCATTGTATCGGTGGTTGTCAAGTGCGTGCCTGGGTCTACACAAGCATCATTTTATGTGCAGTAGATTAAAAGGGAAGACTTGTCACATTGTCACTGTGGTGGCTTCCAGACAGGGCTGTGTCCAGATTGGAGTTCTAAAGATTGAAAGAAAATCCTAGAAGTAGAAAAAAGTTAAAAATAATAAGAAGGACCCTGAACCTCCCAGTTTTTCTTTGGAGAATTCCTTATGCTCTTCAGAAAGATGACAAAGCCTAGCTTCTCCCTCCAGAGCAGAAAGGATGAAGCTTTCCTTGACTTCTTTCTTGATGGTATTAACCCTGTTACTTACAGAGCAGAGGAATACAAAATAGAAAACTGCCCAGTCCAGCCAGTGTTGATAGAAAAACAAGGTGAAGACCTAATATTTCAAAACTGTTATTACTGTAAAAGACACATTATCTTGAATTTCCCTCAGAGTATGCCCCTCCCTTTGAACACACACAGCCACTGTTTGGTCATTTCCTGTGGCAGGGCTGGAAGTCCTCTTTCATGAGTGTCTTTAGACGTGCTGTCTTGGATGCCTTGATGTCCTGAACTGATTAAAAACATTGATCTTTCCTGGTCATCTTGACCTTTGGGATGAGCCAGAAGTGACACAGGGCCAGATCTGGCCAGTAAGGTGGATGAGGGCATGGTGTCATGTGTTTATTTGACAGAAACTGCAATAAACGTCAGAACAATAAGGCATAATCAAGAACAGGGTATATACTTAAATATATTAAAAATTCATAGGGCCAGGGAGATGGCTCAGTGGAATAAATGCTTCCCTGGCAAGCCCAAAGGTCTTAGTTCAATCCCCAGTTCTGAAAAAGAAAAATCATTACCATGGAAGACACATTACAAAAATACTCTTCTTATCCTATCATTCTTAGAAATGTGTCTTTTTTTTTCTATAATATGCTTTGTAAAAAATTTAAAGATTTGCCATAGTTTCCTACCACCTCTTGTGCATACCCAGCACACGTGTGTGTATATACCATACTTCACACCTGTAAATTATGTACCTTCTGTGTCCTGTCTCTGCATTAGAACAATGGCATCAGTTTGATGGTGGGAGATAAGAGTGCAAAATCATCATCCTAAGTGTTCTGGAAATGCTATCAAGAATGAGGAAAAACCTTAATCAGAGTTCTGTGCCCTGGCAAAATAGTATTTTCAGATGGTACTATGGTAGGTAGCTGAATTAGATAGAAATATCATACGTCGTCAGACAGGGCTAGCCCCTCAAAAGGAGCCAGTATGGAAGGCAAGATACCTCACAACTTGAGAGACAGACACTCCTGCTGTGGGCCTGACTTCAGGACAAAAGATCAAACAAATGCATAGCTCTCTAAAGATAAGCATTCTAAATAGGCAGTTGGAGGAAGTCTGGAAGTCTCTAACAGAGCCCCTACTGGAAAAGTCCCTCTTCTGTTTTCACCCCTGCTTGCTACATGACTCGCTTCCTCATTTGTTCCTGGGATTAATCGATTTTACCTGAGCAGTTGTGCTTGCAATCTTAGTGGCTGACCATAGTTTTGTCCTACCTCATGTAGGAGTTCCCATGTTTTCCACCTTAGACACAGCTCACCTCATGATTTTGCTCCATAAACATCCCTAGAAAAGACAGATTCCCTGGCAACCTTCTTGGGTCCCCTTCTGTCCCTCTCTTGGACAGAAGCTTTCTTTCCTTCCCCCAACAAATATATTCTGCTCCTGTTGTTGCTAAAATTAATTCTTCAGTTTTAGAGAACCTATCCCAGGTATCTTTCAATTTGGGAGTTTTGCTGCAGGCAGCTGAGTTAGATAGAAATATTATACAGCCGGAAGACAACTATTGGAGGGACAGAGGCTCCTGCTGTGAACCAGACCTAAAGGCCAAACAAATATTAAAAGAATAGCACCTAGGATTGATATTCTAAATAGGTAGCGATCACCTGGAAAGACCCAAGTGAATCACTAGCCCAACCCCCAAGGGGAAGAGACCCTATCCCGATTTCAGGCCCGCTTACTCCGTGACTTGCTTCCCCATTTGGACCTAATCAACTTTACCTGAACAATGGTGCTTGTAATCCCATTGGTTGACCATAGTTTTGTCCCACCCCACTTCCGCCTAAGCGAGACCCCTTCTCTACCTTAGACCCGCATGGTTTTGCCCTATAAATGTCCCTAAAAGAGGCAGCTTCCCCTGCCAATCTGCTCGGGTCCCCCTTCTGTCCCTCTCCATCAGAAGCTTTTCTATCCAATAAAGATTTTTCCTCAACCTCCGTTTGTTCCTAAAATTCATTCTTCGGTTTTAGAGAACACGAACTCATCCAGGTCAGGTCGGGAGTTTTACTTCCCTGGGTCAGTTTCACTCCCCTATATCAATATTATTCACTACTTGGAAAACTCAGCAACACCTAGTGGGAAACTCTTAAGAAGCTAGAGAAAAAGTAAGCAAAATGAACATTAAAAAGCTATCATTTTTTACTTGTGAATTAGTAATATTTCTGACTTTCTGAACAAGATGAAAAACACCCTAAGTGCTGTGGATCCACTGCTGGGCCTAAGCAACCCCGCGCTGCTATGCAGCTGTTGCCGTGCGGGTCGGTTTCTCCTCCGGGAGGCCGTCTTGACTGGGAAGCGTGGTATCCGTCGTTTGCACTCAGGTCTTCTTGTCTTTGCGCGTCCTTCTAACTCCCATTTGTGGCTTCAGGCACGCGCCCTCCTCAGAGGCTTCTCGTCGCAGCCAGAGTCACACTTGGTGATGTACTGAGGGCCCGCGTGGCTACAGCTCACCGCCCTCTTGCTGAGGATGACTCCAGTGTCCTCGCTCCATTTACTCCGTCTCCCGACACCATGAGCCTTCCTGTGTTAGTCTCCTCTTTGCCAATGTGGCCGTCACTCTGTCCCCCTAGGGCTCTGAGGCTTTCATCAGGGATCTGGAAGGATTTCTGCACTGTCACCTTTCTAGACAGCATCTGTGCCTTTGTTCTTCGACTTTTTTTCTCAGCCTCAGAGTTCACAGGTCTCTTCTTTCTCCTGTTTGGTAACCTAGGTCCTAAGGACAATTTTAAAGATGCCCTATATATATCGCTTCTCGGCCTTTTGGCTAAGATCAAGTGTTAAAGATGCCCTATAAAATTTAGTTCTTGTATCCATTTTTTGTATTAAGATCTATACACATGGTACAGTTCTCCAGTTACTGAAATGGTGAGCTGAAGCTTTTCAATTTGATAAAAAAGATGCCTTTAGAACTGAAAAAATGTACTGTATAGGCAGTACTTTCAAAATGAATATATTTCTATTATTAATCTGCGTAGTCTTACTAACCAAGATAAAGACAGTATGAAATTTAAGAGCAAACAGGGACACCGAAATGACACTCAGGGTTTGGAGGCAGATGTATTTATTAAGTCTCCACCCAATGTGTTTCTTGTTTTGTTTTGCTTTACTGTTTCTGAGACAGGGTCCTGCTATGCAATTCAGGCTGGCTTTAAGCTCACAGCGGTTCTCCTGCCTCTGCCTCCTGCGTGCTGGCATTATAGGCATGTGCTGCCATACTTGGTTAAGTAGCCTTATTATTAACATGAACCTGGATAAACGAGCACAAAATTTTTGTAGTTAAAAACAAATAAAAGAAAGACATGCATTGTTATGACTTTATCTTGAAATTTAAATATAAACTTTTGGTCAATTATATATTTTATTCTAAACAAAAAATTTGAAATATAATAATGATTATATTAAGTGTTAAAGTAAAGGAACAATGAGCACTTTTTGCACAGAATTGCCTATAAATAACAACCCCTGGCACCTGTGATTGCAGGTATGTTTCAGGGGAAGACAGGAAGAAGAGTAACAAAGGAAGACATAGAAACCCAAGGAGTCGACAAGTTCTTTGGAAGTGGAAAGGAGAGACTCAAGCAAGCGGAAGTTGAGCGAGGAGTCCTGGAGGGCAGAGAGCTCTGGGCCGAGGAGCGTGTGTGCAGAAGTCACAAGCCAGGGCTTTGCCTGATGGGCTGGGGACAGCAGTGGCACCTGCACCGCAGGGCCAGGGCTGGAGACCAGGCAGGGGCACACAGTAAGGCATCCTGCCTGGGAGGGAGGAAAGCTAAGAGGGCAGGCAGCTGGACACCAGGCAGAGGAATGGGCTCAGGAGGGCAAGGGGTGGCTTTGTGCTGGGCTGTCCAACGGTAAAGGATGGAGAAAGGTCCCTGGACTGGCAGCCTGCAGGTGACTGGATGAGGCTGCTGCCCTGGGAGGGAGGGACCAAAGCAGCTAGAGTGAGAGAGGAGATAGAGACAAGAGTTGACAGTCTCTGTTATTGGGTTTTCTATCCAAAGGAGGCGAGAAAAGAGACAAGCTAGAAATAAGAGTGGGTGCAAGAAAGGAGTGTCGGGAGGTGGTGAAACAGGACATTTTGGAATCATGCTAGTGGGAATGTCCCCAAACAGAAAGGAAAATGGGTGATGGAGGGTGGGAGCGTGGTGGGTGACACATTTCAGAGAGGTGAAAGGGGTCAGGTCGGGAGTGTGCTGTGCTCTGGCAGTGGATGACACCTCCACTTTCTCCGGGACTGGTTGCATGGGGCCATCTCTGTTGAGATCCCAGAAATCACCAGTGCTGGGGCCTTTCCACCAGTGTAAATGAGTGCCTGTGTTGGTGCAGCTCATCATCATTTTCCATGTCTCCAGGTTCATTTTGGAGTCCAATTTTATTTTGGTTAAGCATCTTACAAACAATGCAAGAGGCTGCTCGGCAAAGATTCTCAACTGAATCTGTGACTGGGAGCCCCAGTTCCATCTTTCATCTTTCCTTCCTTCCTTCCTGTCTCCTTCCCTCCCTCATGTATAGTGCTTTCACCTGCCCTAAGGGTAGCCTGGACAGGACACAAGGAGACGGAGAGGGCTGCCGTCACCACGTGCGGAGCATGCTTCCTCACTTCACCGCTTCGCTGCCATCTGCCTGCTATGACCCGCTCCTCCCCTGCGGTGGCCTTCTGCCATACCAGCCGGCCTGGGAGCCAGGCAGCTATGGACTGGAATCTCTATAAACTGCAAGCTACATAAACTTTTCCTCCACTAACTTTGGATGTTGGATGTTTTGTCTCAGCAAGGGACTAAGACTGCCATACTCTCTTGCCAATTTTAGTTCTGGAAGCTGGGATATATGAGATCAAGTTGTGAACAGATTCTACATCTAGCGATGACACACTCCTTGTGGGTGGCATTATGCATTGCATTCTTACATGACGCAGAACAGGTAATCAATCTCCTCCCTCCCTCTCTCTCTCTCTCTCTCTCTCTCTCTCTCTCTCTCTCTCTCTCTCTCTCTCTCTCTCTCTCTTTCTCTCTCTCTCTGTATTACTGAAGACTTAACCCAAGGTCTGTCACAGTGAGCTGCTTCCCCAGACTTTTCTTAGTTTTCAGGTTTTTTAAAAAAATATTTATTTATTTATTTGGTGCGGCATCTCACTACACAGTTCAGACTTGTAGTGATCCTCCTGTCTCAGCCTCCTCCGCACTGGGATAACAGGCATACACCACCATGCCCTGTTTGTGGGCTGGCAAAGAACCCCCAAGGTTCTGGGGCTGGCACGGTATGCAGTACTGGGGATCAAACTCAGATCCCTGAGTTTGCCAGGTGGGTGCTTATGCCATCAAGCTATCTCCCCTAGTTTTCAGTTTGAGATAAGTCATTAAGTTCCAAGTGCTGGTCTTATATTTGTGATTCTCCTGCCTCAAAGTCCCGAGATTATTTGGATAGTAATTTATAAATAATTTTATGAATGTTTTATTTCATTAGTTAATGTATTGCTATCTCTATTGTGATAATTACTTTATTTTAAAATATTTTAATATTTACTACTCAAGTAATAAGTTAGTCAAATAATATATGTATAAAGACTAGAGTACAACACAGTACGTTAACTTCAATGTTTTAAGACTGACTGGCTGTTGCGGCTTGGATCTAGCTGCCCTCCCAGAGCTCCATGGGGTCTCTGGGGGCAGGCACTGTGGAGGCTGCGGAGTCTAGACTTTTGTGATGCTGTCATTGTCTGGTGCTGGCACTGGGGTGTGAGCGCTATGCTCCCCTGGGGGTGGTAACCTGCACACAGTGTGATGGAGGACAGGAGGCTTGCTCTCCTCTTTTGGTTCCTGTAGCTTTTGGCATCTTCATCCACCTTGAACTGTCACAGCTCCTGCACCATGCCACTTTTCCTTGAGCCAGTTGGTCATGACCTGAAACCTGGGAGCTAAATAAACCTTTCCCCTTTGAATTTGTGTGTCAGCTATTTTGTCTCAGCAACAAGAGAAAAGTTACTAAAACACTGGTCATATCCATTTTCTACTTTGATGACTTTTTTTTTTTCCTATTTTGGATGAGTACGGGTCACCTTCACAGCTGAATGAATAGAAAGAGGAAAGTGTGAGACACAGTACGGTGCTTCTTCAAAAATTAAAAACAAAATCATGGCCTGGGAGTACCGCCCATGAGTCTGTGTTCAAAAGCATTACAGCTGGGTTTCAAGCAGATGTTTGCAGTGGCCTTCTTCACAATACCAAAGGCTGAGAAAACCCCAATTGCTTGTTGACCGATGAAGAGAAACCAAACATGGTACATAGCACAGTGAGCTATGCCTCCATCGTGCAAAGGAAGGAAATGCCACACCCTACAGTGTGCTTGCACACAGAGAATATTATGTTAAATAAATTGAGGGAATCACGAACCAAAAGAAAACCACTTCCTGTGCTTTTGGGAGGTCTCCAGAGAGGTGCACAGGAGGATGGCGGTGGCCAGGCCATGGTGGAGCGGGAGTGAAGAGTTTTGTGCAGTAGACAGGGAGGTTCCATTCAGCAAAATGATAAACTTCTGGAGGCAGGTTGACCAGCAATGAAAATATATGTAAGAAGCGTGAATGGCATCCTGGAAAAGGGGCCAAGATGGTAAATATGTTAGGTATCCTTTATCACAGTTAAAAATTTTAGGAAGAAAGAAAAAGGAAGGAAAGAAGGAACAAAGGAAGGAAGGAAAGAAATAAAGAAGGAAAGGAGGAGGGAAGGAAGAAAGGAGAAAGAGGACCCAGCTTTGTCTTAGAACTAAAGGCTGATGGGGCATAATATCCTACTCTTGTCCTCTGAAAGTCACTTTTAGTTTTCTGGATCTATAAAATATTAGGATTCTTTTCTCACAACCTCAAAAGCATTTAATTAGCAAAAAGTTTCTTTGGATACATGATTTGTAGCTTATATGTTATGTTTAGACCAAGAATACTATGAGAGACCCACAGGAATACAAGATTTTGAATTTGGCTTGTTCAGAGGACAAAATGGCTTATGGGATTCATGCTCCATATCATTTGTTTTTCCAGTCTCTAGCATACAGTGTGATTCATTTCTCAGGGGCTGCAGTTAAGGCAACGTAGCTTTGAGCAGGACTTGCATGAAGTGAGACCTTCACATCGAACTCATCCTTCAAAGCTCCAAGTTTGTAACCATGTGGCCAAGCTCTTCCCATCCAGAGGTGCTGCGCGTTGATATGCAGCAGCCTGCCCACTGAGTTATGTGGGCGCCACCCACGGGGAAGGTCAGGATTCCTTTGGCAGCCTTCATCACTGGCTGTTGCTTTTCAGAGGAAGCCTCACTTGGAGATGAGCTGCTGAACCTTCAGACCCTGTGGTCCACTGGATAACTCTGTCAAGGTCACCAGAGCGCTGGACTCACTAAGAGTCCTCTAAATAAAGCATGCAGAGGAAATGTCTCCACTACTCTCTGTCATGATTCTTAAGGAATGACATTATTCTGTTGCAGCTATTTGACTTCAACAGGCCACATATATGAGATGCAATCAAACAATATGGGATATGTTCACATTTTTTTTTTTTTTTTTGGTGGAACTGGGGATCGAACTCAGGCCCTTGTACACACCAGGGAAATGCTTATTCCACTGAGCCATCTCCCCGGTCCCTGTGTTCACATTTTAAAAAATGTATTACAGTGAAAAACACATGGCTAGGAGACTCCCATGAAATACTGCCCCTCACTTCAAACACGGTCACCTCATCATTCTCCCACTTTATGCAGCAGTGCTGGAAGCCCTCTTTGTGAATGTCTTTAGTTGTGCTGTCTTGGCTGTCTCCATGTGCTGAGTCTATTTAAAACATTTTCCTCTTAAGGTCGTTCTGACTTTTAGGAAGAGCCAAAAGTCACCTGGTGCCAGATAACGGTGACTAAGGCGGATAGTGACCCACGTGATGCATCTGCCAGCCTGCCTTTCTGGTGCGTGGCATCTGGCAAGCAGCATTCTCTGTTATTTTCATTTTCCATTATTTTGTGGCCAGCTCAGCCTGCCCTAGGGGACATGTGGTGCCAGGATCTAACCTCACTCCCTGCACTTGCCTGCCCTTGCCTAAGCAGGTACTTTAGTCTGCTGAGCTATCTCACCATCTCTGTTATTTTTTGTCACATCTTGTAAAGACACTCGTGAATAAATGTGTTGAAAGTGACAGGGAGGGAGCTTAATGGCAATATGTCATTTTCCTTAATATTTAAAAAAAATTAATAATTAACTTACTTAGTGACCATGCCTGTAATGTCTCAATAACATCCTAATCAGGCACAAGTACATATATAGCTGTGCATTTTAGTTTAGACATCTTCACAGTTAATAGTATAACTTCAAAAGTGATGTGTGTTCCCAGTAAAAAGTCCAAAACTACGGAAAAGTCTATAGTCAAATTAAAAGTGTGCTCAGTGTTCCTACTAATTCCACCCAATGCCACAATTTGGTAGGTTTTCTTCTGTTTTTATTTAACAAATGCACATACACATGCATGCTGTGTATATGTGTGTGTAAGTATGTGTTCTGTTAACTACATCAAACTAATTATGTTCACTATTTCTCTGTCTTCAGGGCTGGTGGATACATCGGTGCGCCTCATGCTTAGTGGCTTTGTGGCAGCACGCATCATGACTGAACCATGCAAGAAAGGACACATTGGCAGTTTGTCATTTCAGACAAGGTTGTGGGCATCACACATGTGCCTACATTTCTGCCCAGTTATTATTTTCATCAGATTATGTCCCAAGTGGTGATGTTAAAGTCTTGTGCATATCTTACTTTAGCAAGAGCTTTTGTGTTCATTGAGTTTTTCTTTTTCCTTCTTATAGTATTTGGTGGGCTTGATATGGGAAAACAGAAAAAGAAATAGAATATTTTTGACCTGAAATAATTGGCAGTTCCAAACACGATATCAGCATATTAGAAAATACAGAACTGTGTAAGATATGATTGCTCCTCTTGCATCTAAAAACTACATTACAAAGTGTAAGATGGTGTTAAGGGAGAAAGTAAAAATGAAGTAGCATTGGTTCAGGGAACCTACAGTGGAGCCAGGATGCCACTGTTAAATCAGGCTTTAGACAGGACCATAGCTAAAACTCAGAGCAGAGCTGCCTGTGAAGATGCACTTAGATGCGTGTTGACCTTTGGACTGGACCAAACTGCAATTCACTAGCTCTTGTTAACCATTTGTAAGACCAGCCACTTTCCTAGAAATCAGGATGACACACAGTCTGTTTATTGCAAGAAAGTTTGATGCTTATTAGTTATCAATCACGAAGCCTGACAAGCAGTGATATAATAAGGACTACTCTTTTTTATTTTTTTGGAGGAACCGGGGATTGAACTCAGGCCCTTGTGCTTGCCAGGCGAGCACTTATTCTTCCCATCCCCATAACCATCACTCTTGATTTCATGCTTTAAGTACGTCTCCATTATATAGAACCTCAGAGTTCAGTTTCAGTGCTACTTGAATCTGTCCTTTCACTCCTGAAATCCTAATTAGTCCCTGTGTTGGTGAAGTTTTTGTCACTGAGACAAAATACATGACGTCCCAACTTCAAGGCAAGTGAGTTATTTGTGGCTCACTATTTCAGAAGTCTCAGTCCTCAGCCAGCTGGCTCCAGAGCTCAAGTGGCGTGGCAGAAGGCCTGGAGGGGGACACCTGCTCACCCATGGCATTGTGGAAAGAGAGAGAGAGAGGGGAAGGGGACAAGAGCCTGTCCTTCCAGGCCACATGCCAGGTGACTCACTTCCCCCTGCTTGGCTCCTTCTTCTAACAACACATTCAGCTATGACTCATAAATAGATGAAACCACCAGTGAGGTGCAATGGCACCTCCAGGATCCAGTCCCTTTGCGAGCCTTCCCTACTAACACAACACTTTTGAGAAATATTTGTGATCGAAGCAGAACACTCACCAGTATGTGTGCTTTTCTAGGACAGGCAGAGCAGGGTCTGGCCTGCACAAGCCCTCCACAATGGGATGACAGTGTGCTACCCACTGCTCTCCTGTCTCGAGATCGTTGTGGGGCTCTGGGATTTGGTGCACGTTTACCTGTGCAGCACAGTTCTTTCGCATTGTACTTTGTGTTCCGTATTCAGCCCAACTGGACTGAGGATTTTAGTACTCTGAAAGTAGGTTTAGAAACTATACTGCTGCAGCCAAACTAATCTTTATGCATATGCCCTGAGAATATGCTTTTCTTGCATATGTATCACAGCCACTGTCATCCTCAGAGCCAGAAACTTAGAGCCTGGCAGAGCCCCCTTAGTCTGGTACTTGCACCTGTCCTAGAACATAGTTAGCTTTATTTGAAATTGTTTAATTGTTCATATATTTTTTTTGACAGAACTGGGGATTGAACTCAGGCCCTTGCACTTGCCAGGGAAGTGCTTATTCTACTGAGCAGTCTCCCCGTCTCCTGTTCATATGTTAAGACATAAAGCATGCTTAAATAAATACAGAGGAATTGAAATAATATCCTCCCTACTTTTGCATTATAATTCAATGAAATGAGAGATCAATAGCAAAAGAAACTGGAAAGCAATGCAAATATATGTAGATTAGACCATACATTATTGAATAATTAATGGATCAGAAGAGAAATTTAAAACTTCCTGGAGTCAAATGACAATGGAATCACAACGTACTCAAACCTCTGGGACTTGGTGAAAGCAATCCCAAGAGCAAAGTTTATAGCTGCGAATACTCACACTAAGAGAAGGGAGTGATCACAAGAAACAGTAATGCCTCTCAAGGTTCTAGAAGAACAGCAAACCTCAAACTAGTGGAAGGAAAGAAGTTATAAAAATGAGAGCAAAAAATAATGAAGTTGAAACTAGAAACCAAAGCATGAGTGCATCAGAGAGTTGCTTCTTTGAGAAGCAAGGTTTATAAACACCTAACCAAACTTACCAAAAAAGGAAAGAAAATCCTATATTAATATAATTAGAAACAAGAAAGGCAAAATTATAACTGACAGCACTGAAATCTAGAGGATTGTAAGAAACTACTTCAAAACTTTATAATCTAATAAAAGGGAGAACTATTTATTTATTTATTTATTTTGTATTTTAGAGTGTGTGTGTTCAGGGTCTCACTACTAGATCCAACTCGGAGTGATACACCTGTTTACAGCCTCCCAAGAGCTGGGATTACAGGCATGTGCCACAATGCCCAGTCTCAATTGCTGTCTCAGTGCACCCTGGGGGGCGGGGCCAGCAATGGCAAGCCTGGAGATCAAATCTCCAGCCCCTGTGCCTACTTGCAGGCACTTTAATCCACACAGCTATTTGGCTGGCCCTAAACTGGAGAACTTTGCAAAAATTGAGAAACTCCTGTATATACTATGATGAAAGCAAAAAGATAAAAAGCATGGATAGACCAAAAACACATGATAAAATAGAGGCTCAGGAACTGGTGGATTCAGCCCTGAATTTTACTGGAGCTTCAGGGAAGAACTAATGTCAATGTTCATTTAAATTTTGCATAAATCTGAGGATCCTGAAAGCCCACATTGCCTTAGCACCAAGACCAGACACGAACTTAACAATAACAAAATGCATCAGTCTCTAGGCCAATGTCCTTAATGAACATGTATGTAAAAATCCTCCACAAGATACTGGCAAATAGAACACAATGTTAAAAAGATCATACATCATGACCAAGTTAGCTTCATCCCAGGATGAAAGGATGGCTTCACATATATAAATAAGTATATCTAATGCATCACAGAAACAGGGACAAAAATCACATAGTCATCTCAGTAGGTAGGACAAGCTTCTGGCAAAAATTCAACATCTGCGTATGATAAAAACTATGATGAAAGTAAATATAGAAGGATGTGATCCCAAACTGATAAAAGCCGTTTATGAAAAATATACTGCCAACATCATACTAGGTGGGGAAAATCTCAAATCATTTTCTCTAAGATTAGGGCCAAGATAATGCTCTCCACTTTTCCAGTCTTTTTCCACAAAGTACTCAAAGTATAGCAGAAACAATTAGACAAGAGAAAGAAAGAAGAAAGATTGATACAGGAAAGAAAGTAGTTACAGTATAAGTTTTTATAGGTGATATGATCCTTTACACAGGAAACCTAAAAACTTCACTAATAAATACATGTAATGAAGGATAAGAATACAAAATGAACATGGAAAAACAAAAACAGTATTCATGCATACTGACAGTGAAACCACTAAGAAAGAAATCTCAGCCACAGTTGCTTTGAAACTAATTAAGTCCCTAGGAATCCTAACTAGGTTTGGAAAACCTGTGTAAGACAAGCTAAAGACACACAGATAAAAAAGATTGAAAACGGCATAAAAAGTGGAAAGATAATATCTGTTCTTGGACAGGCAAAACCAAATTTCTGAAGTAGCCCTATTACCAAAATTGATGGATTTAACACAATCCCAAGCAATATGTCAATGGTGTTTTCCACAGAACTAGAAAAAATAATTCTATCATGTACATAAATATGAAACCTTGTGAAATAGTTTGCAAATCTGTTCTTCTGTTCTGCGGGTCATCTCTTCACTTCACTCCTTATTTTCTCTTCTATGCAGAAGCTTTTTAATTTCATGTGATCCCATTTGTCTGCTTTTGCTTTTCCCCCTGTGTTTTTGCAGTCTTGTTCCAAAAGAATCCTTGCAAATTTCAATCCTCTGAAGTATTTTTCTGTTTTCTTCTCTTAGTTTCATAGTTTCAGGTCTTACATTTAAGTCTGTGTGTTGATTGTGGTAAATGGTGAGAGAGAGTCTAGTTTCATTCTTCTACATGAGTAAAACCAATTTTCCCAGCACCTTTTAGTGAAAAGATTGCCATGTCTATAGTATATGCTCTTAGCACTTTTGTAGAAAACCATTTCATTGTACATGGACAATGCTACTTCTAGAATTAACCATCCAGCAGAAAAGTATAAAAGTATAAAAATGAAGTATACATCGTGAGCCCATAATATTAAGCTGAGCTGTAAATGGATATGGTCGACAATTTCTTTGAATAACTCCCTATGGTTGCAGAATGCGGGACTGTGTTGGATTGTGGTGTCGAGTTCAAGCACCTAAGGTAGTTGAATGTCAACGGAGTGCCCACT
>PVKA01025095.1:0-33372 GCA_004027165.1 Ctenomys sociabilis
TCTCTCTCTCTCTCTCTCTCTCTCTCTCTCTCTCTCTCTCTCTCTCTCTCTCTCTCTCTCTCTCTCTCTCTCTCTCTCTCTCTCTCTCTCTCTCTCTCTGTCTCTCCTTCTCTGTGTCCCTCTCTGTATCTCTTTCTCCCTCTCTCTCCTCCCTTCCTCCCATATTCTTTCCCTCCTTCTCCCACACTCTAGTCTCTCTGAGAGTGTGCATAACCTTTCTCTACAACTTGCCACATAGATGGGTGAGTTGTTGGTCCCCATTCCTGCTTTGAGAAAACCCCTGGGTCCTATCTGGTGACAGTTCAAGGCCAGCCTTGGCAACCTGGTGAGACCCTATCTCATCTTGAGATTTAAAAAAAAAAAGCCCCTTGAGAAAATGGCTCAGTGTGAAGATCCTGTGTTCAACCTCCAGCACTAAAAACACCAAAGAAACAAGGAAACAAGTGCTTGCTGGCAGTGTTCCCACCCAGGGGCCCCACCCCTCCCCGAGGTCACCAATCGTGAGACAGGGTCGGCTTTGAAATGGTCCACTTAGAAGTCTTCTTGCACAAAAGCTGAATGGCATTCATCCTCAGGAAGTTGGAAGTCAACTCTGACAATCTGGTGGGTTTCGAGGCCACTGTGTTGCAGAGGGGGGCTGTCCCTCACCCACATCTGGGATACGCTGACCACAGCCAGTAGTGGACATGAGGCTGCACCAGGTTGGAAACCCTGACCCTATTCTTGAAGAGCTGCTGTCTGAGAAAGAGCCATGCTTGGGATGGGAACCAGAACCAGGGGGAGGGCCGCTTCTCACCTGTGCACCCAGCACTGGGATGCACATTGTCATCTGGCAACTGATAACTGACCTCCAGGTTTCCATGGCAGCAGCATGATGTCTTTCTTCTCTGAGCAGTATAGACTTAGGGGAACCCCTGTTTTCTGGGAAATCACTGCTGAGACTGTGGCAGCAAGCATGATCTCTGACTTGAAACACAGAATTAGTGGCAGGCCCCAGGGGTCCCTTTGTCAGGAGGACCTGTGACCAGGCCACATTGCAGTATCCTCCTTGTCAGCACCAAGGGGTTCAGCATGGCGATGAGGGGCAATGAGTCAGGCTGGACCCAGCCTCTATGCTCCACTCAGATACACCTGAGGGCTTTCCCAGCTGCTGGCCATTCTTTGTCCAAATGGATGTAGCAAGGTTAAGGGTTAGGGCATCTGGGGAGGCAGGGGGATGCCAACCCATATGAGACCTCTGGAGAGCTGTGAGTATCCCTGCAAGAGCCCACCTGCTTGGTGGAGGGCGAGAGTCTATCAGCTCCTGTGAATGGCTATAGCTAGGGAATCTGTGCCCAAGACCACCTGAAACAATGGACTGACTCAGCCACCATCTGTCTCCTGGGGGATTTCTCCTAACTGTGTGCTCTTGGATTCTAAAATGAAAGCCCTGATCCTCAATACAGGTAAAGCCAGTTCTGTGTTGTAACCAAAATTCCCTGCATTTCACTGGATGGACTCAAGACTACTAACACCTTGCTTCTCTGCCTAGTCCCCCGGGGCATCCCTGTGGGGAGGGAGCATAATTACTCTGTTTCTTCAAGTCTAGACTTGAATTTATTTGAATCTTGTTTTCTTAGATTACATTGAAAGAGCACTACTTATTTCATTATGCAGGTCTCTGTTCATACTAATATTAAATTGTTCTTTCAGTTGCTTTCCAAGAAGTTAATGTAGCCTGTTTGTATGGAATATATTAGAATATGTTTCATCACTCTTGCTCAAAGAGTTTTTGGGGTCACACTGTTATTGTTTGTGTGTAGGTGTCCCCAAAGTCTCAAGCAGTTATGGGGCAGCTTCCCGAGTTTGCGTGGATGCTGCACCTGTCTGGGAGAAGGCAATTTGCATTACAATGAAAAGAGGGAGAGAGGCCGGCTAGCTGCCTTGACTGCTGCCCTCCTTTGCTCTCTTGCTTTTTTGCAAAGGAAAAGAGATCGTGGAGAATTTCAGAAAATGGAAAGATAGTCCCTGCTCCTGGATGGGAAGAACCAACATTGAGAAGATGGCCATACTCCCCAAATTATTGTACAGACTACCACCAACATACCTCCCAGGACTAAAGAAATCGTTCCTAAAATTTATTTGGAACCACAAAAGACCAAGAATAACAAAGGCAATCCTGGCCAACAAAGACAAGGCAGGAAGGCATCACAATTCCTGACTTGAAATTATACTACAAAGCCACTGTGATAAAATCAACATGGTATTGGCAACAAAATAGACCTGAGGATCAGTGGAATAGATTAGATGATGCAGAGGCATCTACAACCACACTCAGCCACCTGATCTTCGACAAAGGGGCCAAACACATTCACTGGAAGAAAGATAGCCTCTTTAACAAATGGAGCTGGAAAAAACTGGCTTTCTACATGCAGAAAAGTAAACCTTGACCCAGCTCTATCTCCATACACTAAGCTAAAGTCAAAATGGATTAAAGATCTAAACATTAAAACAGAAACAATCTCCTGGCAGAGACAGTAGGAGGAATTCTTGAAGACATAAAGGTGGGCAAAGAGTTCATGAACAAACATGTATTCGCACAGGAAACACTTGAAAGAATTAACAACTGGAACCAACTCTTGAGATGATTTTGCACATCAAAAGAAATTATCAACAAAGTGAAAAGACAACCTACAAATTTTGAAAAAATCCTAACTAATAAACAATAAGACAAAGGTCTGCTGTCTAGAATATATAAAGAACTAAGATACATTAGGGCCCTCAAATTTAAAGATCCAATCCAGAAATGGGCATCGGAGATGAATACACGCTTCTCAGAGAAAGAAGTTAAATAAGTGAATAAATATATGAAAAAATGCTCCACATCACTAGTCATTCGAGAAATGCAAGTTAAAACAACACTGAGATACCATCTCACCCCAGAATGAATGGCTATCATAAGGAAATCAACCAACAACAAATGTTGGAGAGGTTGTAGGGAAAAAGGAACACTTCTCCACTGCTGGTGGGAATGTAGACTGGTACAACCATTGTGGAGGTCAGTGTGGAGACTCCTCACAAAAGCAGGACTGGAAATCCCATTCAAGGTGGTTATCCCCCTACTCGAAATTTTCCCAGAGGAACTGAAAATATCATACATAGTGATATATGTGTGCCTATGTTTATAGCAGCACAATTTGTGATAGCAAAATCTTGGAAGCAATCAAGATGCATGTCACATGAGGAATGGTTGAAAAAGATGTGGTAGTTCTATATAATTGATTATTATTCAGCTATAAAGAATGATAAACTTGAAGCATTTATATTGAAGTGTATGCCACTTGAACATATATTGTAAGTGAAATAAACCAATCACACATGTGCAAATATCATGCTTGTCTCCCTAGTATAAGAAGTCAAAAGAAGAAATACAAATGGAAGTGTACAACAACAACTAAAAGGAATTTAGTCAGATAGCTGGGGCAAACTGAATGGCATATGCTGCAAGCTACTAATCAGCTTCTCTCCTGGAGGGTTAACAACCTCAGTTCATAGATCAAAAATTGGAGAAATGAAAGGGCTTCTAGGTCAGCCAACATTTTGGCCCTAGCCTTTCAAGATGAGTGAAGACTCAGGACATAGGAGAACCTGTACTGTAACATCATGGAACTCAGTTGTGACCAAATTTTCTGACCAAGGAAATTATGGGGCCACAGAGGAATGTGATCAATGATGTATAGTGTGCCTAAGGAGAGTCACATGGACAGAAAACTTTCTCTCAGGCTTTCACAGAGAAAAAACTGGTCAAGAAATAGCCATGACTCGTTCACATGGCTGACACTGACAAAGGATCTACAGAGTGAGGTACTGGGTTATAGGATAAACCCTGAGGGGACTTGACTGAGCTCATCAGATATAAAAGTTACATTTTTTGCTCTATACATCTTGTTTTATCTTGGCCTTAGCCATCCAGCATAAAAATATAAAAATTACAGCTCAGTATATAAAATAAGGCTATAATAATAAGCTGAGCTGTAAATGGCTCTAACAACAACTTCTTCAGGTAACCCACTAATATTGTGGACTGCTGGACTGTGTTGGAGTGTTTCACTGAATTCAAGCACCTATAATAATTGAATGACAATAGAATACCCATCTTTGACAGGACTAAACAAAAAAGGGGGGATAGAAAGGAAGAACCATTCTGTGTTAGTATAAGCAGTACAGTTAGGATAAATGTGCAGTGCTTTTGCATAATTCTATGAGAATAAAGATTTGCACTATTAGTGTTTGGACAGGATATCCTGTCTGCTTCTTACACTATGCATAACCACTAGGAAAGTAACAATACAAAAGTATTAATTATTGAAACTGTACTATAATTCAGCTTTTAAAAAAAGGATAAGTATATAGCTACATTCTCTTAATTCATTGATTAGAGCCATCTGCTCTAATAGTGTTTGTAAATAAAATATCATGTCTGCACCTTGTACAACAAAAAATCACCACAAAAACAATATGCAATGCGCTAATTATTGAATCTGTCCTACTAATTTGATTTGAAAGTCTCATTGTTGTTTGTTCTTCAATAAAATAAAAAAAGAGTCAGACATGATATCCTGTCTGAACACTATTAGTGCAAATCTTTCTTCTCATAGAATTATACAAAGGTACAGCATATTTATCCTAACTATTCTGTATAAGCAAATACAGAATAGTCCTTCCTTTGTATTCCCTTTTTGTGTTTAGTCCTGTCAGAGATAGGTATTCTATTGGCATTCAATTATTACAAGTGCTTGAATTCAGTGAAACACTCCAACACAGTCCAGCAGTCCACAATACTAGTGGGTTATCTGAAGAAGTTGTTTCCTAGAGCCTTTTACAGCTCAGCATATCAATATGGCTTTACTTTATATACCTTATTTTTATACTTTTCTCTTGGATAGTTAAGATCAAGGTAAAGCAAGACCTATACAACAAGAAATGTAACTTTTGTATCTTATGAGGTCAGTCAAGTCCCCTCAGGGTTTATCCTGTAACTTCTTACCCCTCTTTGTAGATTCTTTGTCAGTGTCAGTCATGTGGATGAGTCACAGCCATTGCTTGACCAATTTGCTCTCTGTGAAAGCCTGTGAGAAAGTTTTCTGTCCATGTGACTCTACTTAGGCACACTATACATCATTGATCACATTTCTCTGTGGCCCCATAATCTCCTTGATCAGAAAATTTGGCACAACTGAGTTACATGATATTACAATACAAGTTCTCCTATGTCCTCACTCTTCACTGATCTTAAAATGCTAGGGCCAAAATATTAGCTGACCTTGCAGCCCTTGCATTTCTCCAATGGGCTTGCTGATTAGGAGCTGAGTTCATCTGGGGAGCAGCATTTAGAACTGAGCTGGTGTCCATCTGCCAGGCCAAGATCTGCAGGCAGAGAATTCCAGACAGAGGTAACGGCAGGTGCAAAGCTATGGGGTAGGAATGGGCTCAGCCATTTGTCCAGGGTGGCTGGTGACCTCCAAGGAGAACAGAGAGTGAATACTGGGCAAGTTCATGCAGATCTTTGCCAGGCAGGTAAGGAACTTGAAGAGAAAGAGTTAAGTCTTAATCTACAGAGAACCCTTCTCTGATGTTCATTTCTTTAAAGATTACCTTGACTTCCAGAAGAGGAAGGGTTTTCATGGGCAAGTGTGAAATAGCAGGATGACTCCAAGAAGGAAGAGGGTTTGCAGCTGACCTCAGAGGCCCATAGAGGGCAGAGCCCAGGATGCTTGGACTAAAACGAGAGTGATCAATGTAGGCAGCCATTTGTGGAAAGTTTGATGTGCACCACAAGCTGCTCTAAGGCCCTGGTGATTATTATATCTCTAGCTTCCTGTCCCAGCCAGGGTGGCCTGTTCTGGCCCCACGGCTCAGGAGGAAGTCTCAGTAGGAGGGTCAGCGACATGATCAGGCCATACTGCAAGGGTCAGGACTTGGACCAAAGGACAGGGGATGATGTCATCATGAGTGATGGCCAGGGACCAACCAGGGTCAATGTCCAGCAGAAGACAAATGGATAGACAGGTGACAGCTTGGAGACCTCTCAAATACTTGCTCTGTACCAGGCCCTGTTATAATGGACACATATTGCATCATTTAATCCTTAAGATATAACCATGCAAGAACTTTATACTTACAGATAAGAAAAACACGATAGGCTAGACTTACTCCCCCAGGCCCCACCTGGGCACAGCAGAGCTGAATGAGGCTTTCTGTGTCTGTGATTACACAGGAATCAGTAGTGTGAGGCCAATAGTTTTCATTCTGCATTCATGACAGAGAGCTTCTACATTGCCTCTGGGGGCCTTGCTTATTCTTTTCCTTCAAACACTCTCTCTACAAACTTAAACCCTCTTCAGAACAAGCTAGTCTCTATGGGTCACCTCCTTTGCCTCTCACTGCAATCTGACTGCGCAGCCCCTATTGTCTACCCAGAGAAGGACGCACAGGGCCATACGTGACTTCATCTGGTCTCTGCAGCTGGTGACCACAGACCCGAGCTCAGCCCGAGTCTGCAAACATCTCCTTCTTCACACCAAGCCCAGTGTTTTCTTTCTTTGTCTCATTGAGCTCTAGGCCATCTTTTGCCGCGCAAGGCCTCCCATCTCCCCGCATCAGGCAGCCTTCCAGGACTGCATGCACCTCTGCTGGAATCCTGTTCTTCTCTCCCACCTGTGAAGTGGATAGCACGCCGCCTCCCTCCAGGCAAGAGAACTCTGAAAACAGACTTCTTGAGTTCAAATCCCAGCCCTGCTGCAAGCACAAGGATCATGCCCAAGCCCCTTACAGCTTCTGTGCCTCCCTTCGAATGGGGTGAGAGCGGGTGACCCCTCCAAAGGGTGACCCCACCAGAGGGCGACCCTGCCAGAAGGCCTTAAGGCTCAACTGCACTCCTGCAAAGTGGCTGTGAACTCGCTAAGGTTTGTACTGCATTCCTGAAGCTTAGCAGGGCGGGGCAGAAGGGGAAGCAGTTGAACCCAGTGAGGTAGCAGCACTGGAAGTCTAGGAGAAATTTGAGACCTTTCAAGAGCCTTTCAAAAAAAAGAAAAGAAAGGGGGGAAAAAAAGAAAAGAAAGAAGGCAGGCAGGCAGGGAGGCAGGCAAGCAGCAGCTGTGTACACCCTGCTTCATGCCAAGCAGGCCTGTATCTGCCTTGGTTTGCGAAGCAGGGTTGAAATTTTCCAGATCTCTGCCCGAATTCTGATGACAACAGCACATTCATCCTTGCTGAGTCATCCAGAGACACCAGCTCTTCTTGGAGATTGTAGACACTGGGTCCTTGTGGCTGACCTCGACTGGACTCCATGGCACAGGGGGCATGAAGTGGTGTCTCAGGCCAAGGTTTGTATGAAAGCAATCTGCTTCCCCTTGGGTGTCCACTTCAAGTTCATCTGTAGCTCAGATCACAGGTGAAAATGACTGCTCTGCGACCACAGCCAGGCCGGCTTCAATCCTAACCCCCAGCCCAGTGGTTCAGTAAAGCCTCTCTGAGGTACACTCACTTTCAAATTCTTTCATTTAACACACTTCACCATCTCGGCCCTGTGGATTGTTTTTTTCCCTTTGTTGAGGAACAGAATGGAAAATTGTACAATGCCACATAATGATTTTGGGAAATCATGTAATTTCTTTTTTTTTTTTTTTTTTTTTTTTTTTTTTTTTTTTTTTTTTGTCTTTTTGAGACAGGGTCTCACTATGCAGTTCAGGCTGGCCTTAAGCTCACTTTGTAGCTCAGGCTGGTCTCGAACTCACAACAATCCTCCTGCCTCAGCCTCCCGAGTGCTGGGATTACAGGCATGCGCCACCACGCTCGGCTATAATAATGTAATTTCTAATGAGGCAGGAAGTGGCATATTTTCCTTATAAGTCATGTTAATTTCATGGGTAGAATGGTTTAGAGTGAATGTGTACACACAAGATAAACACTGGCTGAGCGCTGAGTGGGGAGCTGCACGTTCCTTCACTACTGAGCTTCACTACTTGCTGTGCTAGGAGTGAGGCAGCTTCAGAGGGAAAAAATAGTTAATTGATTTGAAAAATGATAACTGGAAATTTTCATACACTGCTCCTTATCAAAAATCAATCTCAAGGGCTGGCCAGGTAGCTCAGCAGATTAAAGCTCCTGCTTAGGCAGATGCGGGGACTGGGGTTTAATCCCCAGCATGCTGTGCAGGCCTTGCCCATGGGACACACTGAGAGAGTAACTAAAACTGGGCGTGGTGACACGTGCCTGTAATCCCAGCACTCCAGAGGCTGAAAACAGGAGAATCACTACAGGTCCCATCTGTATAGTGAGACCCTGTAGACCCTGTACTAAATACATTTCTTTAAAAAATCAGTATCTAATGGAGAAGAAATTGAACTTTAGCCTTTAGGGATCAAAGGAAAATCTGCCTGGTGGAGTTAGGCTATTAGTGTTGTCACTTAGTGTCACCTGACATAAGTGGAAGGGAACATTGAAAATGTTCCTGGTTCCTTCCCACAGCTCTTTTTAGGATAAACCTCACAACGCAGGACATCTTTCCTCTGTGGATCTGCCTGACACCCATTCATGTTCCACTGATTTATTTTATGACCACCTTGTAAGAATCTTTACAAAAGAGGATGGTACAATTATGTCAACCATTCACTTTTCCATTTACAAGATATTTAAAATACTGTTTAATCGACCAGAACAAAAAAAAGAATAAAGTCACTGTAAACAGCATTTTGCCTGAGCCTATTTTTACAACAAGGGGAAGAAAGGACTCCCAATGTGATGAAAATTAGAACACATCTTTTAGAAAAAGAATCTCGGGAGTTAGGTGATAACAAATAACTAAAGCATGCCTGAAAAATAAGTCAAAGCCTTCCAGAGGGTCTGCATGCTATTATCCTGTGCTCCCAGGAGAGTCACAACTTTTCACGGGTCATTGGAGGCCTGAACCCAAAACAAACACGAGGACAGTAAATTACAGCAGCAGGCCCTTAGACCCTTAGACATCTTTATCAGACTTGCCAAATGTCAAGGAGAAACACACAGAGGGATCCGTTCTCCGTTCTCCGAGAGTGAGCGTCGGTCCCTCTTCCTTTCTTCCCTCTCCGCATTCCTGGGTGTTGAGTAGGAGGTAGCTCTGCCCCTGAGCTGCATCTGCAGTCTTTTAATTTTTTTTTAATTTCTTTATTCTGAGATGGGGTTCTGCTAAGTTTTCCCAGGCTACCTCAGCCTCTCAGAGCTTTGGCATGACAGGTGTGTGCGCCAAAGTGTGAGATTTTCATGAAGCTGTCCCTTGGATATCTTTTCATTCATATGTAGAAGTCTAAACCTCACACACATTACTGGGCTGTCACATTCCCATTATGAGTATATTATATAATGTTTGCATCAGGTTAGACATGTTCATCTCCTCAAACATTTGTCACTTGTTTTGAAAAGTTTCTTATGTTTTAAGATGGTGAACTATACAGTGTGCCACTGTCCCTCAGCTCCTTGCTGTACAGCAGCAACCAGAGCTTCTCGCTCCCATCCACCCACAATTCTGCACCCCTCGAGCAGCTTCTCCTCAACCTTCCCTCCCTGCTCCCCCTGCCTCTGCTGACCACCATGTGACTCTCAACCTTTATGACGTCTACTGCTCTACATTCCACACAGAAGCCAGATCTCTCAGTATTTGACTTTCTGCTTCTGGCCTATTTCCCTAAACACAATGACCACATCATCCATGTGAGTACAAACGATAGGATTTCACTCTTTCCATAGCTGCATAATATTCTACTCCATTCCATTCCATCCATCCTATTCCACTCCACTCCACTCCACTCCCCCACTCCATTCCATTCCAGCCATTCCATTCCCTTTCACAGCAATACCATAGTTCCTTTATCCATCCATCATTTGATGAACACATTGGTTGCCTCTATTTCTTGTCTTTAATATTAGAATATATTTTCAGTAAAGCTTCACAGCTTTATTTCTTTGTATGGTTATTTGGCTGTTACTCTAAAGATTACAGTGCATATCTTTATAAGTTCTCGGTGTGTAGTGTGAATGTCCTACAGCTTTGTATGGTACCTTAGGACTATGCACTGCATGGTTCGATACTGTTATCATACCTTTTAAATCCCCACACATTATAAGCCCTCAAAATATTTTTGCTTTAAACCAGTGGATGGTAACCCCTTTCTATGAAGAGACAGTCATGTATATTTCAGGCTATGGTATGCTCCAACAGAAGCAGCTGTGAGCCATGCAGGAAGGGATGGGGTGACTGTGCTTCCATTGCATTTAATTCAGGCAGGCAAGCCACATAGCTGACCCTGAGCTGTCCTTTATCAGCCCTGCCTTAATGGTAGTATGT
The DNA here is from genome assembly GCA_004027165.1 of Ctenomys sociabilis. NCBI lineage: Eukaryota > Metazoa > Chordata > Mammalia > Rodentia > Ctenomyidae > Ctenomys > Ctenomys sociabilis. The sequence goes on from PVKA01025095.1 coordinate 10,361, forward strand.
ATTCAAGTAAATTAAGGAAATAGCACTCACGCATGCCCATACATTTGTCCTTCTGGAGCTCTTCATCTCTCCTGGCACTCCAAGCACCTGCCTGCTGGTGAGTGTCTCTTTTATTGTGTTGAATATGAAGATATCTTTGTTCTGCTTTGATGATTTTGTGTTGCTGCTGTCATTTGTTTTGACTTTTAACATCTCCTAGCTGATGTTCCTCTGTTGAGCCATCAGTCATGCCAGCTGAAGGCTTCGGTTGCATCCTTAGTAACGGTGCAGCACCTACCTTGGCTTTCTGCTTTGCCAGGAGTGCCTCCAGTGTGGCCTGAAGCCTGGAGTCTCTTCCTCTGTTCTCATTGCTGGAACAGAGTAGGAGTTCAATGCATGAGAAATGAATAAAATCCCAAGCAAGCCCTGGGAGGCAACTGCGAAATGGGTGCAAGCCCTCCCTACAGATAGCACAGGCCTTGTGCTGGCCAGAATCCCATGGAGACTGAGACACAGACGTGTGTGACACACATGTGGGACTGAGGTACCCCTGAGCAGGCCTTCTGTGAAGTGTGGCTCGGGTGCTGGGCTCAGTTCCCTGCTCCAGCCACTCAGCAGCCACCACCCAAGTGGTGTCATAACTGAACCATGGAGCCCATAGGACAACCCCCACTTCATGATGGGGGACCCATCATGTACTGTAGCCCTCATTCCCAGCTTAGGACCAGAGCTGCTTGCATGTCTCCTGGCTAGTCCCGCTGCAGGCCCCTCTGCAGGTCACACCAATGAGCTCAGGACAGGACAGGAGCCCCTCCTGGAGATACTTCCAGTTAGTAGGCAGGGTTGTTTCCAGGACAACCTGCAGCCTATCACATCTGTGTGAATTAGGACTCTCGGGGTACAAGTGACAGAACCCAAATTTAGACAGGTTCCCTTGACATGAAAAGAAAGTAAGTGAGCAAAGTGTCTATGAGGCCAAACCCCAAACCAACCTGGAAATGTTGTACTGTAAAGCTAGAAAAAATGGACTGGTTGGTACCAGGACACTTGGCCTGCTATTATTTTAGGACAGCATCAGGCAGAGATTTTATTTTCCATTCAGTTTGTTCCTGTTCTTCAAGGATCAGGGTGAAGGATGGTGCCCAGAAGGGGCCATTCTTCCTGGTACGTGGTGCAGGAAGAAATCAATGAGCCTCGGGAGGCCTCTGCCCACCCATTGTGGGCCATGGCAATCTCATGGCCTAGAGCAGTAAGGAGACAGAGCACCCACCCTCCTCCACATGATGAGGAACTCATGCACATGGGGACAAAGAACAGAACTAGCAAAGCGACCCAGCAGGATGAGGCTCAGGGAGAAAGAGGGCTGCAGCCTGCTCCAGTCAGGGCCACCCAGAAAGGGCAGTGCAGGGGACAGCAGAGAGCAAGGCAGGATGACACAGGATGAAGACTGCTGGTGGCAGGAGCCCGGTCAACCATAATAACAGGCAGAGCTCTGAACCAAGGACCAGTGAGATGTGGAAGCACGAGAAAGAGCTGATCATAGGACCAGAGCTGACTTCAGAAAGGCATTTCCAGCTACAGGGGGAAGGCAAGACAGGAGGGACAGAGGCCGGAGAGAGTGAGCGAGAAGGCCAGGACTGTGACTCAGGAATGGGAACAGGATGTCCACAGAGCCGTCCCTGGCCAACTCAGCCCCACAGCAGGTGGCAGAGGAAGCCATGCATACCAGAAGTCTCCCATGTCCAACCAGGAGATGTCACATTAGCTTCCGGGGGCAAAAAAGAAGCAGAGATCAGTGGGGTGACTCATGCGCCATTTTCTATGGCCCAAATAGACAGAGTTTTTCCTCTCAACACTGCCCAGAAGCTTTTGTGTGTTGTCCCCTCTGGAAAGCATTCAAAGTGGTCTCTCTGGACCCAGAAGGTTTGCTCTAAACAAGTCCCTGAAAGGCTGAGTCATTTGGAAAGCTGGGCAGGAGGGCTGGGAGCTGTGTACCCAGAGCCAGAGTCAACAGCTGACATCCAGCACCCGAGGGCCGAGCTCCCCTTCTCAGGGCAGCCCAGGAGTTTATGAGAACCTGGCCACACTGGCTCAGGACACTGGGAGGGGTGCCCTTGGGAAAGCACTTGGCGAAGTCGCTGTGCATGTGTTTTCTTGGTATCGAGGTAAACACAAGTCATTGCTTCTAGGTGAGAATTCATATCTGGCTGTGATGTGTATGAAGAGGCAGGGGAAAGGTGACCTCATGACCCCACAGTGACAGAACAGCAGGGCTCTGGAAGGGACCAGGAGTGGGCAGGTCCCACATGGCTCCAACTCTTTCTGTCCTTCAGCTGCAGCCCTGGACACAAACATGTCTTCTTCAGAGTGACTCAGCGGGTAGGGCAGTGTCTGGCCAAGTGACACACAGGGAACAGACACATGAGGTTGTGGAAACAGCTACAACTTGGGAAAAGGGAACCAAGGTCCTCCTCAGCCCACATTCTTCCCCAGTGTGCATACACACACACACACACACACACACACACACCAACACATTTCTACAGTTACACGTACCTGTGCAACTCACACACATCACACACACACACCACAGACCTGTCACATACACACACTATACACATGCACGTACTCACCACAAATACACACAATACCATACAGACACTCACATGACACACACATTACTCACATACCACATAAACACATACATATCACATACCACAGAATGCCACAAATATACACCTCATACACACGCACTACACATAAACACACTCCACATAAACACTCATATGTGTCACACGCACCACATACCAAACATGCACATGCACACTCAATATGAACACCACACGCTTCGCAGGGCAGAGCTGCTCTCCGATGAAGATGTTTCTGGGGTCCCCTGGGTGGCTCCTCAGGATGTGGAGTGGAGTGGCCAACACCAGGAGTGAGGTCTGAGGAGAGAGAAATTTCATAGGCCTGAGACCAGGTCCTAGCCTATAAGCCAAGGTTTCTGAGTTTCCAGTGCCTCTGCTACATCCTCTGGCTCCTAAATTGAGTGGACCTCTTCAAGCCCCTAGCACAAGCCATGCCGGACCACCTCTACACTGCTCAGAATACTACAGGGTGGCGAACTGGGGTGGGTCCATTAGCCAGGGTCACTCACTTGGTCCTCTTTGCAGATTACTCAGTGGAGATGGCTTGCACCAGCCCCTTCTCCCACAAGGACGTCCATCTGTATGGAGAGCCAGGCTGAGCACAAGGGAGCCTATGCTCACCTCCTGCCCTCACGCAAGAGGAAAACTTGCCGGAAGCAACCCTGTGCTACACAGGGCTTCTCAGTTAATGTCTAGGAGTCTGCTGTGTAAGGAAGTGTTCATGACATGGGGGCAGTTGTTTGTGGTCTCCTCTCGCCTCAACATCCAGTGAGGATTTCCCAACTGCAAAAACAGATACTGGTGTGAGAATTACAAACATCCACTCCTCTTTCCTCCTGGGTTTAAAGGCACGAGGCACAGAGAGGTGTGAAGGAGGGCATGGGCCTTTCCAGCCACACCTAAGTTCCTATCCAATGCACTGGCATGCAGTGAAGCTCAGAAAAATATTCAGAATGCAAACAAAATTACTTCTTCCTCAGCTTCACCTACTATTTTTTTCACCTCTGGAGCCAACAGTATGGCGGATCCTACAACTCGAAGCATCAGCAGTTTGGGAAGCCTCTATGCTCAGCTGCACAACTGGGGGCTTCATGCTGCCCAAGAACTTGGTAATAGAAGCAGCCAGCCATAGAAATGCTATTCATGATGTCAGATGTCCTCAGCTAGGTCGAGTCGGTTGCATGAGTTTATTGCTGGCTGCTGCCGCGTGTCGGTACTGTCACAGCACCTACCTGTGCTCCCAGACATTGCTGTGCTATGCTATGTACAAGGTCTCCAGGGTTCCAGCTGCACAGGATGTCATTTCACTCCTCTAGTCCATGTATACTGTACATAGGTAAGAAGAGCCTCTAATGGGCAGATGGAAAGAGAAGAGAATCTTTACCCACTAAGCCCGACGAATCTTTGCCATCAGCCACAGAAGACCTACACTTTGGAAAACACTGTTCCTACGCTGCACCTCCAAGCACGGCCAGCACCCCTGCAGCGTTCCTGGTCTCCTCTGAGCACCACCACCCTGTGGGCCCTGAGCTCTTCCTCTGAGGCTAAAGAGGCCCACCATGAGGAACCTGGACCAAGCTGCATCAGGGCCTGGCTCCCTCAGCCACTCCAAGCCAGTGACCAAAGGACAGCAAAGAGAAAGACTCTAGGCTGCAGAGTTGATAGAAGATTCAAGCAAAATTTGTTTTGTTTTCAAGGTTTGACCCAAAGACAAGAGATTCCAAGTCACAAAACAAATGAAGTATGCAGGTGATAGGCAGTAGACAGCAAGGAAGCAAGGGCGGGACTTTAATGGTCCCTGGGACTGTGAAGCTCCTGCCTGAAGAGTGCCTTGTCACTTAGGGGATTTCTGCTCCTGCAACTGTTCCGTGGCTGTGATGTTGAGTGTCTACAGATGCAGCCCCTCACACCACACTGGGCTGCTCAGGGCTGAGGGCAGACAGGCCAAGGGATAGTAGGAGAAACAACTGCCGGCCCCCTTCTGCACTGAGCACTGCAACCAGAGCTAGACTGTAACATCTTTTCAAGGGTCCTCCTGGGACCCATCTGCACAGGCTGCTAAAGCTGTTAACGGACCCAATTAGGCCTTAATTTATCTTAGTTTCCTCAGCCCTGTCATTAAAAGTCACACCACAGAGCCATCAAACCCAGCATCAGCAGCCCCACAGTTTGGTCAGGTGCTGGCCGGAGAGCCCAGCTATGCACAAGCTGTGGGATGGGAACTTCTCTAAGGCCAGGGGCAGCTGGATGGGTCAGGAGCCCGCACCCTGGACATCTGCTTGCTGCATAACCTACGGATATTTAAAAGTCTCTTACCAAAACAAATAAAGCTTTCCACATTCCCAGAGACAGAAACCATTTAATCTACTGACACAGCTCTTTCAAGACTGTAATATTTTGGCAGGACATCCAAGTCAGTAGAGCAACAAGCGAGGAGATTTATGGAGGTTAATTTATGTTGGAGTCCGGGAAGATAAATTCCAGGTAGTCAGGCTCGCCCTCCCCATCACATTGTCCCTGTGCTCTTACGGATGGCCACTCCATTTATCACGGGGCTCCAACGCCTCGGGCGAGGTCCCCCATCCCACTCAGCGCATGCTGCAGGTGATGAAACCCTGTCTTTATCTACACCTTATTCGGTCCATTTGATTGACTAGGTCCATTTTTTTGCTCAAACAAGTGTGCGGGATGCTGGTAGGGAGTTTCTTGGTACCACTGTGGGGCTTCAGAACAGAAGTTCAAATAATCATCTTAATATGGGATCTCTGGGTCGCTCTCGAACACATGTTAGAGAAGCGCCGAAGACAGTTCATAGAACTAAAACTATGGAACACATGGAAAAGTCGTTGGGCTCCAGTGGCACTGGGGCTTCTTTATGAATTAGGAATGGCACAGCAAATGTGTGGGATCGCTCAGGCCACCAGCAGGCCCTTCCTGCCAGCAGTGAACCCGTGACCTTGTTTCCTCTGAGGGCTGTTAAAGTGCCGTCAGGGGCAGAGGAGCCCTGCACAAGTGCCCTGCTCACGTGTGTGGTCCCAACAGCTAACAGATTTCTCCAGGAGGCAGACAGGGAAAGCAGGCTGAGGCAGCAGCTGGTAAACTCAGCTTCAACCCCCAGCACAAACCCAGAGGCAGAGCCAAGCTTCTCTGTGGCTCTGAGGGGCCAGTGTTGTTCAAGAAGACAAATCTATCCCCATCGTGTGGCCTAAAGAGACCTTAGACATCCTTAGAATGTAGCACACCACTAGGGTAAAAGATGGGGTATCCTTTCATTGTGGGGGTCCACGGGAGCCTCCCCTGCTTCTGGGAGGAAGGGGAGGGGAAAGCCGGCACCAGTGGTGTGATTGTCACCTCCAGCGCTGACCACCCAGAGGGCGACTGCAAAGCTTCGTTCGAACTTCTTCACATAGAGAAAAGCTGGCCCACAGAACGTGAGGCTGGGGGTGGAGAAAGGAAGGCAGGGGACCCAGCATCTGCGTGCGTGGCGTAGGAACCATTCTTCAGAGCCTTCACCTTTTGTCACTCCGAATAAGTGGAGGCAGACACCATGTGCATCGTGGTCTAGAAGATGTGACTTTCCCAGTAGAGAAGGCTGAGGCTCGTTCTTTGAGCCCGTATAGCAGCAGCAATGTCTTCTAAGATTGGATTCCAGAGCAAATGCAAAGCCTGCAGAAGGCTGCGCTCACACTGTTCATAGTCTCTGATTTCTGAGTCTGACTGAACTCCTAAGAACTAAAAGGTTCATATTTTCTAAACTTTTCCTTTTCTTTTTTAATTTAGTTTTTAATTTTTATTTTTTTTTGATACAGGGTCTCCCTGTATAGTCGAGACCTATAGTGATTCTCCTATCTCAGCTTTCCTAGTGCTAGGACTACAGGCATGGGCCACCATACCCAGAAGTGTCAGCATGGTGTGCCTTCCAGGGCCAGCAAGGCTTGTGGGACTGGGGATCGAACTCAGACCTTGTGCTTGTGAGGCAGGTGCTTATGCCAACAAGCTATCTCCTTGGCCCCTTTCTGGTCCTTTGCAAGTGACCCATTACAAACCATAAATGAGCTATGGGATCAAGGTATGGGTCACAACAAAAAGTTTGCATGATACAGAAGCAACGAAAGGACCCAACTCACCTGAGCACCACCCTCAGTGAAAGCAGAGCTCTTTTGTGGCACTTTTGCCTCAGTGATGCTTCTGTGTGCTAGGCTGGTGTCAGTGGCGTTTTTTACCATGAGTCGTAGCAATTGAAAACCAACCACTGACTTGGTGTAAGGATTTCTCAGCTATGGTAGGGGGCATTCAGAATCTCCCATCACTCTGGCAGCCAGACACCATTCTTGTAAAGGAAAAGCAAGGATGAGATTGGACCCGACGCTGTGCTGAGCAGTTAGAGGATCTGCACTCAACTAGGGGGCCCGAGCTGTATGGCCCATGCCAAGGGGAGACTTCAGTAGAGACACACCAAGTGTAGTCCTCAGGACCACATGCAAAACTGTCCCAAAGATAAGGACAAAGACTCTTTGTATTGCATGTTTTAAGAGCGTACAACCAACATCTGATTTACTGGTGAGCCCATCCTACATGATTCAATGAGACAGTGCTGCAGCCCTGCCTCCAGCATGCAGGAGCAAAGAGATCCTCAGCAAATAGCTGGCAAAGCAATGGACAAAGTAAACATGCACATAAAAACCATTGTTGAATATCTATCATCTTGGTTTTTGTTTAAGTTATGCATTGTTTCTAATGTCTGACGTATTATGTTTCTATTCTCCTTAAAATAAGAAAAGTAGGGCCATAAGGAAAGTCACATGGGGAGAAAACATTTTCTCAGGCTCTCACAGGAGCAAATTGGTCAAGCAATGGCTGTGACTCATCCACATGGCTGACACAGACAAAGGATCTACAAACTGCATTACAAGGTTTCAGGGTAAATCCTGAGGGGATTTGACTGCCTTATCAGATACAAAAGCCACAATTCTTGTTATGTAGGTCTTGCTTTACCTTGGTTTTATCCATCCAGCAGAAAAGTATAAAAACAAAGTATAAGAAGTAAAGCCATGTAATGCTTTGCTGTAAAGGATTCAAGTCAACAACTTCCGACAATGCCAGTCACACAGAAAACCCAATACTATTATGGACCGCTGGGCTATTTTGGAATATTTTGCTGAATTTACACAACTATAATATTTAAATAACAAAACTAAACAAAAAAAGGTGATACAAATGAACGACCATTTTGTATCTGTATATTCAAAATAGTTAAGATAGATATACAGCTATATTCTCTTGATTCAATGAAAAGAGGGATTTGTTCTAATTGTAAACAGGATATCATGTCTGCATCTTGTATAACATATAACCACTAAGAAAACAATATGCAATGTATTAATTATTAACACTGTCCTACTAATCTGATTTGAAACTATCTCATTGATATTTGTTTCTCAATAACATTATTTGGAAAAAAAAGAAAAGGAGGGCCAGTCAAATATATCAGCAGATTAAAGTGCCTGCACGCAGGCACAGGGGCCAGGAGTTCGATTCCTGGACCTTCTGTGCGAGCTCCACCCCATGGGCACACTGAGACTGAGCACGGTGGCATGTGCCTGTAACTCCAGCTCTTGGGAGGCTGTAAACAAGTGAATCACTATGAATCCGATCTAGTAGTGAGAACCTGAACACTCCGTAGACCCTTCCCTAAAAGTATAAAAATAAATGAATGAATAAATAAATAAAATAAAAGTAAACATGCTCACAAAGTTCATGAAGTCATATAAAATAGGTAAAAATATCACCTGGTACGAGGCACAGGGCTAAAGAAGCTGACAATAGTTAGCTTTGGGCACTAGTGCTATGTGGTTAAAGTTTGTATTTCTTCCTTGGCTTTATTTTTCTCACAGTCTAGGAAGTATAAATTGTTGATTTAGTTCACTGTAATCCATCTTGCTTTCTACTGAGAGCTATATATGAGGATTAAAAACATAATGTGAGCTACATATGTAAATCATAATTTTATGCATATTGAAAAAACTTTTTAGGGGCCAGGGAGATAGCTCAGTAGAATAAGTGCTTGCCTGGCTAATGCAGGGACCCGGATTCAGTCCCCAGTACTGCATGTCATGCCACCATGATGGTGGCTCATGCCTGTAATCCCAGCACTGAGGAGGCTGAGACAGGAGGATGACTGACTATGAGTCCTAGCTACATAGCGAGACCCTATACCAAATAAATAAATACTTTAAAGAAAAGCTTTTTATTTTAATGTGTTTTAGTCAATCTAATAACCTAATGCATCTCCACTGTCATTTCTTTTTCTTTCTTTTTTTTTAGTCTTTTTGAGACAGTGTCTCACTATGCAGTTCAGGCTGGACTTGCACTCACTTTATAGTCCAGAATGGGTTTGAAATCACAGCAATCCTCCTGCCTCAGCCTTCCAAATGCTAGAATTACAAGGGTGTGCCACCATGCCCAGCAATTATCACTTCTATAAGCAACTTAAAACATTATCAGTGCAATATACAGAACCATGTTTGGTTTCTATTAAGTCTTTGAACGCTGGAGTTTGTCACATACCACATTGCAGCCAGCCACCGGTTATGCTTTCCACAGTACTGCGTGGCTCGGGGCTGATGGATAGGACAGTGTGTGCCCAGAACTTACACCAAGAGGAAGAGAGGAGATGGTGGTTCTTAAAGCAGCTGTCAGGTGCTACTAGAACCAAGGTAATGCCAGGCCCACTGTCCAGAGAGACTTCTGGGATTGCCCCTGCCGGAGCTGCATTCCAGATCATAGCTGACCACATGACCTCAGATGCTTGTCCTTGAGTGACTTGCAGCCCCAGGCGTCCCTCAGGGTCAGCGGCAGCACTGAGGCCCCCCGTTGATGGGATCTCTACATGCATCTCTCTTGATTCCTTCTGTGCTGTAGAAATGCCCCTGGGATCGAATTGGTGATTTTATTGGTATATGGTACTCATGAGAAAGAAAACTGTGCCTCTAACCAGCAGCCTCCCACTCAGGTAGAGCCTAACTCCGACCAGGGGAGGAGGGAGGGGACAAGCTGGCTGCTTTCAGCTCAGTGGCATTGGAGAGGGAGGTGTGCACCATTTCTATGAACTCCTGAGAGTAATCCAGTGTGGGGATTATCCAAGTGAGCAGTAGACTTAATTATATGGGGTAAGAGCTGCTCTCATTCCACAGCACAGTGTGTTGCTCTTGCTCTGAGTCAGCCTTTGCAATGGTTACACAGTTGAGGAAATGCACCTCGGAGTCAGGCGAGTTGTTGAGGTGTGATGCCTTAGATTAGATCGAAATGGGGCCTGGTAAACTACGTAACTCCAGGACCCCACCTGTGGCCTCGTACCCTGTCTGAGTTCCTCCAAACATTCACATTTTGAGAATAAATTCAGCTGGGGTTTGACAACTGCAGCAAGCAAGCAGCCAAGTTCAGAACTAAGGAGGAGGAGGAAGGCGCTGCCCACCTGGCCCTAACCCCAGACACGAGTTCCTCTGCTGAGTCTGCTCACACACCCAGCATGGCCATAGAGCAGCAGCAGATGCTTGCAGCTGTGCCCCAGCGGTGAGCAGACCCAAGGCCCTGAGATTAAGATCTGGGCAGATCAGTTTTGAAACAGCAGAGAACTGCCTTGGGAACACATGACACTGGGAAAATATGAACTCAGAGCAGGGTTTCCCTCCCTGTGCCTCTCCCTTCCACATCTGGGTGTGGAGACAGTCACATACCAGGGTCCAAGGATTGGCAGGCATTGAGATCCTGAGCCTCCACACAAAAGCTTGCAAGGAGCTGTCGCCCTTTCCGAGTCTCATGTTGGGCCGTGGGTAGCGCTGTACCTGGGGGACTATGTTCCGAGCTCATCTCAGGATGGACCATGATACAACACTTACCTCTAGGTTCTCCCATCCTCAAAAGGCTGCCTGGTATAGGCTGGCCCTGGGATCTCTGTTAGCTATCTCACCCTTTTGTTGTTGTTGCTCTTGCTGTTTTTTTGATCTATTTTTATTAATTTTATTGAGAAAAAATTGCAATAAGACAGCTTCAAAACAGGTTGGTAGAAGAGTTACAACAATTAATACACTGCATATTGTTGTCTTTGTAGTAGCCACTCATAGCACAGGATGCAGACATGATATACTGTCTGAACACTAATAGTACAAATCTTTCTTCTTACTGGATTAAGAGAAAGTAGATATATATCTATCCTAACTATTTTGTATATGCAGCTGCAAAATGATCCTTCACTTATATCACCTTTTTTTCTTTAGTTTTGTCAGAGGTGGGTATTCCACTGCCATCCAAATATTGTAGGTGCATTCAGCAAAATATTCCAATATAATCCAGTAGGATCTTTTTGAGACGAGGTCTCACTATACAGTTCAGACTGGCCTTGAGCTTCACTTTATAGCCTCAAACTTGCAACAGTGCTCCTGCCTTGGGCTTCGGTGGCTTGAGATTATAGGCCTATGCCACCACATCCTGCTTCACTCTTTCTTAAAAGTGCACTGTCTACCTTTGTGTGTGTGCGTGTGTGTGTGTGTGTGTGTGTGTGTGTGTGTGATTAACTACCGCTAATCCTCGTGAAGAAGGAAGAAAGAGAAAAATCCAGTGCCTAGAAGGCTGACAATTTTCTCCACGTGTCTAGACAAATGGCTTGCAGAAGTTTGCATACAGACTTGTTCCTATGAAGACACCATCTTAAAATAGTTCCAGTTGTGGTTAAAAATATGTGCTTTGTGCTAGTGGAAGTATGAGCCAGAAACAACTGGGAAGTCGGAGGTGGCATCTCTAGTTTAGATCTTGAAATTTTTATATTTATCACCTATCATTAAAAATTCTTTCTATCCTGGGGAAAAACACATGGTTGTCAGGCAGGGTATAAAGACAGAGAGACAGATGCACAAACACATATGTGCATGCTCATACACACACACACATGTACACACACATGCTTTACAGTTGGCTTACATTTATGGAAAATTATTGCATAATGAAAGACATGCAGGTGTTCTGACTACAAATCTTTAACAATTTCAGATTGCCTTTGTGGGATTAGAGTTCTCCAGTCATGTGCACAAAGCTTTTGAAGAAAGTAGAAAATTTAATAAAGCAAAGCCCAAATATCCTTAATAAAGATATCAGAGACAATTTTATTTCCCCAGAAAAGGAAAGAGAAGAACTAATCCCCATGCACAAGTTAGGGACTAAGCACCTGTCCTGGTGAGAATGGTTTGACCTCACTCTTACTCAAAGAAATGGTAGCCATGGATGTGTTTGCAAAGAAAACTGTAGGTTTGGGTCCCAGAGGTTGATGGGGCAAGGGGCGCAGAGCTGTCTTAGGGTAGGCACTCACCCACCCCATGGGAATGAAACTCTCCTTCCTGCTGCAGATCTTCCAAAAGCTGCTGAGATTCTCAGCACTCACGTGGGTATCCACCCTGCCATGGTGTGAAGGCTGCTGGACACACAATCCAAGGTCCTAAAGAGGAACTGGTACAATAAGAGCTACCTGAACCCAAAGTGGGTGACTGATGTCAGTACAAGGACACTTACTGGCCAGATTCTCGCATTTGTCAAATTTCTATTCCTGGAGAACAGAAAACACTGTCTCGTTCTTGGGCAACTAAGCTAACTCTAATATTGTATCTAGAAAATAGGCTTTTCTGGAACATAGCTTGAGAAAGTGATTTGTGTCTCCATAATCCTGATTCAAGACAAATATTTCTGAAACATGAGCCTAAGCTTAGGAAGCACCTTGTGGGAGCAAGTGGAGCTGGCAAGGGTCACACAGGCTATGGATGGGGTAGCACACAGGAGGCAGAGTTCCCAAAGGGGTCAGAAAGATGAGCAGTACCAGCTCCTGTTGGACCTTTCAGGATAGATACCTCCTAGCTGCTTTCCAGGGAAACACAACCAGGTTTATTCTCTGGTTTTATTTACCCTTTACAGTGGCATGTGTGGGCTTGGTCATGTGCAGCAAAAGGGAAATGGGTATTTAAAAAAAGAATTGGTCTTTACTAAGAAATTTATCCAGACTATTTATAAAATAAGCCACCTAGCTAAACAACAAATGAGCTGCAAGGCCAATGAGGAGAGATTGCTTACATCTGTTATCTCACAGCTTGAAATGAACCTCCAAGGATCCTGAACCTCTGAATGAAGAAATAAAATATTCTTCCTGGTCTCTTTGATTTAAATAAAACAGCATCACTCTTTTCTCCTCATGCAAAATAAAATATATATTTGTTGAATAAATTTAAACTATACATAGAGTTGTACAGATTTAATGTAATCCTGATCAAACTGCCACCAACATACCTCCCAGACCTATAGAAATCATTCCTAAAATTGTCCTAAAAAGACAAGGCAAGAGGCATCACAATTCCTGACTTGAAATTATACTACAAAGCCACTGTGATAAAAATCAACATGGTATTGGCAAGGAAATAGACCTGAGGATCAATGGAATAGGTTAGAAGACAAAGAGACCTCTCAAAACACAATCAGTCACCCAATTCTTGACAAAAGGGCCAAGCAAGCTTACTGGAAGTAAGATAGCCTTTTTAACAGTGCTGGAAAAACTGGCTTTCTACTGCAGAATATTAAAACTTGACCCAGGTCTATCACCATATACTAAACTAAAGTCAAAATGGATTTAAGATCTAAACATTAAAACAGAAACACTCAATCTCCTGGAAGAGAAAGTAGGAGGAACTCTTGAAGACATAAGGGCAGGCAAAGAGTTCATGAACAAACCGGGCGTGGTGGCGCATGCTTGTAATCCCAGCACTCGGGAGGATGAGGCAGGAGGATTGTTGTGAGTTCGAGACCAGCCTGAGCTACAAAGTGAGCTTAAAGCCAGCCTGAACTGCATAGTGAGACCCTGTCTCAAAAAGACAAAAAAAAAAAAAAAGAGTTCATGAACAAACATGTATTCACATGGGAAACACTTGAAAGAATCAACAACGGGGTTCAACTCTTCTTGAGGAGTTTCTGCATGTCAAAAGAAATTGTCAACAAAGTGAAAAGACAACCTACAAATTTTGAACAATCCTAACCAATAAGCAATCATACAAAAGTCTACTCTCTAGAATATATAAAGAACTAAGATATATTAGGGCCCTCAGATTTAAAGACCCAATCCAGAAATGGGCATCTGAGATGAATACACACTTCTCAGAGAAAAAAGTTAAAGAAATGAATAAATATATGAAAAAATGCTCCACATCGCTAGCCATTCAAGAAATGCAAATAAAAACAACACTGAGATACCATCTCACTCCAGAAAGAATGGCTATCGTAAGGAAATCAACCAACAACAAATGTTGAAGAGGTTGTAGGGAAAAGGGAACACTTCTCCACTGCTGGTGGGAATGTAGACTGGTACAACCATTGTGGAGGTCAGTGTGGAGACTCCTCAAAAGAGTAGGACTGGAAATACCATTCAAGCCGACTATCCCCCTACTTGCAATGTTCCCAGAGGAACTGAAAACACTGTATCATAGTGATATATGTGTACCTATGTTTATAGCAACACAATTTGTGATAGAAAAATCTTGGAAACAACCAAGATGCCCATCATATGAGGAATGGTTAAAAAAGATGTGATATTTCTATATAATGGAGTATTATTCAGCTATAAAGAATGATAAACTTGAAATATTTATACTGAAGTGGATGCCACTTGAACATATACTCATAAGTGAAATAAACCAGACACACATGTGCAATTATCGTATAGTCTCCCTAGTATAAGAAGTCAAAAGAAGAAATACAAATGGAAGTGTACAACAACAACTAAAAGGAATTTAGTCAGATAGCGAGGGCAAACTGAATGGCATATGCTACAAGGTACTAATCAGCTTTTCATCTGGATGGTTAACAATCTATGTTCATAGATCAAAAATTGGAGAAATAGAAGGGCCACAAGGTCAACCAACATTTGGTCCTAGCCTTTCAAGGTGAGTGAAGACTCAGGACATAGGAGAACCTGCACTGTAACATCATGGAACTCAGTTGTGCCCCAAATTTTCTGATCAAGGAGATTATAGAGTCACAGAGGAAGGTGATTGATGATCTATAGTGTGCCTAAGGAGAGTCACATGGGAAGAAAACTTTCTCTCAGGCTCTCACAGAGAGCACACTGGTCAAACAATGGCTGTGACTTATCCACATGGATGACACAGACAAAGGAACTACAGAATGAGGTACAGGATTACAAGATAAACCATGAGGGGACTTCACTGACCTCATCAGATACAAAAACTACATTTTTTGTTATATAGGTCTTGCTTTATCTCGTCTTAACCATCCAGAAAAAAAAAGTATAAAAATGAGGTATGTAGCGTGGGACCATAACAATAAGTTGAGCTGTAAATGGCTGTAGTCAACAAATTCTTCAGATAACTCATTATTATTGTGGACTGCTGGACTGTGTTTGATTGTGTCACAGAGTTCAGGCACTTATAATGGTTTAATGACAATGGAGTGCCCATCTTTGACATGTCTAGACAAAAGAAGGGGATACAAAGGAAAGATCATGATGTGTGTGTATAAACAGTACAGTTAGGATAAATTTGCCGTGCTTCTGCATAATTGTATGAGAAGCAAGATTTGCACTAATAGTGGTTGGACAAGATATTATGTTGGCTTCTAGTACTATGGACAACCGCTAGGAAGATAACAAGGTAGAAAGTATTAATTATTGAAACTGTGCTATAATTCAGCTTTAACAAAAATTAGATAAGTATACAACTACATTCTCTTAATTCATTGATTGGAGATATCTGCTTGAATGGTGTCTGTGAGTGGAGTGTCATTTATGCACCTTGTATGACAGCAAACCATTATGAAAACAATTTGCAATGTATTACTTTTGAATCTGTCCTGTTAATTTGATTTGAAACTGTCTCATTGCTATTTGTCCTCCAATTAAAAAATAAATAAATAAATAAATATAAAATATACATAGAGACATCTCAGGAAAAGAGATCATCCAGATTCTTATCAATATGATTTCTTTTCACATTCCAGTATAAATCTGTACAGAACAGAACATAAATATATACTCAATCAAAATGCAAAATTATAATAGGCTAAGACTAGAAAGCTATTTTTAGCCTCCATTATCTTTCTTTTTACATTTCATTAACATTTTCCATTCCTTATGATGTAATTTCAATGGCTTAATTGTATAAATATGATCCCTGAGTTAGTTATCTCACATAGATATTAGATACCTTAAAGATTTTATAGTGTTTTTCGTGCTATAAACAGAATATAATAAAGGTCCTTATTGCTACATCTTCCTACTATCCTTTCTGCCTACGAATTGTCTGAAGGGAAGTGCTCAGGAGTACCTTTGTCAGCACTCTGACATGCAGCCTCTTTGCTCCTGAAAAGCTATGTGAATTCTTGCCACACTGCACAGTGGCAGGGTGCCATGTCCTTGGGTGTCTGTGACACAGAAGGTTACTTGCAGTGGGTAATTTATAAAGAACAAATGAGTGTATTTCTCACAATTCTGGAGTCCAGAAGCTCAAGATTAAAGCTCTGGAAGACTCTGAGTCTGTGGGGAGCTGCTCTCTGCATCCAAGATGGTGCCTCTGCTGCGTCTCTCACGGGAGAAAACAGACGGGATCAACACCAAGGCTTCACACGGCAAAGGTGGAAGCAGACAGCTCTCTGCAGCCTCTTTTGTAAGTACCTAGCCTACCCCTGTAGGCCACAGCTCTCTTCACCCAATTATCTCCCCAAAGCCTTTCAATATTATCACTTGGGGGACTAAGTTCTGGCAGCACTTTGCAGAGAGACATCCATCCAAACCACGGCACACACACACACACACATTCTCATTTTCACCAAATCAACACGAAGTGAAGATGCTTTACTGTTGTCCTAAGTGGACATTCCCACATTTTTTCCTCTCTGAACTACCTCTTCGTGGGACTTGCATCTTTTCTGTGGTTGCTGAAGGCAAATCCTTATGTAAGAGCCTGTGTTTTACACTTCCCTTTCAGGTCTGTCTTTCCAGAAATACTCAGCAGAGGCATTTCTCTCCAGGTGGGCAGAAGAGTGGCAGGTCTTTACAGCCCTTGAGTCTGTCTAGGGCTGCCAGAAGAACTGCTGTGTGGTGGCAGGGTCACAGCCCTTGGATACAGAGACACTCCCCGCACCAGCTCTTCAGACTTTATTTACTGAATAAGTGAGAATGAGAGAGTGTTATTTTTTGTTTGTTTGTTTGTTTTAAAGGTAAAAATGATAAATAAACAATGAAACTCTTTTGATATAGGTAAGTAAGACAGTCACAGTAACTGATACATCATATATTGTTGCTTTCCCACTAGTTAATGAAGTATAAGATATAGGCGTGATATTTTTCTTACTTAAACAATAATAGCACAAAATATTCTTTTCAAGGATCTAAGAGAAGCTAGCCGTATAGCTATCTTACCTATCTTGTGTATAGATATAATTTTCTTTTTTCCCTTTGGAAGAGTTTTTATATTTTGTTTTAATTTTAAGCTCTGAAAAAATTGATTTTTTTTTTTATTTTGAAGAGGAAAAATAAGCACAAAAATGAAAGCAGAAACAAAGCAACATACAGCGATACAAATGGTACAGAATTTCAAAGCAAGAATAGAAAAGTAACAATGGTTGTTATGTTAGGTGTTGTTATCATTAAATTTGTTGTTCAGATTTGGCCCCAGGAACCAAATCAGAACCTTGAGCTTGCCAGGCAGGTCCTGTGCCATGGAACTATATCCCTGGTCTCAAGAGCTTATATTCCCTAATATCTGGAAATTTCTTAAAGACTACATTTTTTTTTTTTTTTTTTTTTTTTGGTGGAAAGGTCTACAGGGTGTTCAGGGTCTCAGTACTAGATCAGACTTGTAATGATCTGCCTGTTTACAGCCTCTCATGAGCTAGAATTACAGGCATACCACCACGACCAGTCTCCATTGCCATCTCAGCGCACCCCAGGGGTGGAGCTGGCACAGCAGGCATGTGGTACATTCAGGTACATATTCCAAGAGAAGCCACTTTCTGAACACTAGGCCATTTCATACCTTTTATAGTAGAGGAAAAGAGTGGATTCAGCATCTTAATGATGACACTGCTTCCTACGCAACTTCCCATCAAAGAGGAGACACAGTTGCATCCCCCGAGACCCTGTCTCCTTCCCATGGAACCAGATCCCAATAATCCCTGGGTGCTGCTCATTTCTCTGTAGACTATCTGGCTTTTGTACCTTCTAAGTCTGGGGGGAGAGGTGATGCAATCCAACTTCAGCTTTCAATTACATCATACAAAATAGGAAAGTATGGCTGGAGTCTGAATAGTTATTTAATGATCTAGAAATGGTAGAGTTTTTAATTATTTCATTGAGCAAACTCATCTGAAGTGTATTTTTAAGTGAGGACAACAAATGACACCAATTAGTCCTGGTGCATAATATCTCAAGCCAATTGTTTGATGTATTAGGAGGAAAGTAGAAGGTTCCTATTTTCAGTAGATAGTCAAGCTTTGCAGAATTGATAGATGTCAATTGATATTCCTTCCTGGAATTCCATCCTGGTATTGATAGCAGCATACCAAACCAAACAGCTTTTGCTTAAGTGTGGCTGTACATTGTTTTCTGAACAGCAGGGAAGTGTTCTCATCAATTATTTACTAAAGTTAGGGTCCTGATGCACCCACAGTCCTGCCTCCCTACAAGGATATGTCTTCTCCCTTCTTTTCTGCTTGTTAAACAAGGTAGGGCAGAGAAGTTGGTCAGACTTCAATATAAAAATGTTTTATAGTACAAGAATCTTCCCAGTGAAAGCAATCATCACTGGGTATTTGCCCATTACAACATGTTAGATATAAATCTAATGTTTAAAGGCTTCCTTAGGGGCTGGGAAGATGACTCAGTGGAATAAGTGCTTCCCTGGCAAGCACAAGGGCCTGAGTTCAATCCTGGGTTCAGCCAAAAAATAAAAATAAAATAAAGGCTTCCTTATATAACAATCATCAAGCCTTCTCTGTAAAAAGTCATATATTCCCTGGCAAGTACAAGGGCCTGAGTTCAATCCCTGGTTCCACCAAACATAAATAAATTAATATAAAAAATATAAATAAAAATAAAAAAGAGTCAAATTTTTAGGATTCACATGCCATGTAATTGAACTACTCAACTGATATGACTACATCAAAACAGCACAGATACACAGTTGTGAGTACCTCTTAATAAAACTTTACTTATGAAAATAAGTGTTAAGCCAAGTTTGACTCAAAGGCAGGAGTAAGCAGATCTTTGTTCTGAAGTGTTAAAAATAGAACACATGATGCATGATTTCCATTCCAGTAAGATGACTGGATCAAGATGGCAGACAGGGGCCATTTTGAATCCATGCTTCCAGTCCAAAGATGGCTGACAGAGAGACTTCAGGATGCAACAAGACCCTGGACATGGAGACACAGTGACAGCATCCAGGTGAGTTGTCTTTTGTCCCCTTCCCCATATGTGCCACAGGCACAAACTGCACACACCCAGAGATGAGTAGTAAGCCTGGGCTCTAGGCTACATGGGAGGAGCAGGAACTGGGGCTGTTGATAACTCCAAAGGCCAGAGACAGCTTGCAGCTCAGCAGGGTCTTATGTGCCCAGCCTCCCATTTAAACACCCACCTAGCCTTGTTCCCACTCTATTCCCCTCCCTGGAGGTCCACTCTCTTAAGTAAATACAGCCTCCACAGGCAGGGCAACAGGGACCCTCCAATACAAAGCCAAGTTCATGATGGAGTCTCCAGAAACATAGAAGGAAAACCAGCAAAAACAGAACCATGTGTGCCAGAAGAGTGAAAAACATGCAGAACATGCATGCACATACATAATTTTTTGTGTGTGCTCCTTGGAATCTAAGAAAATATACTGCACCCGTGAAGCAAGATCAGCTATTACAGAAAAGTACAATGGCTAAAATATTTTTAAATGTATGGGCTCCATTTCCAATAACACATAGAACAAACAGACAGGAGGTTAATCAGCAAATAAAGTACTTGGGCAACACTATAAACCAAATAAACCTACCAGATATAATCAGAATAGTCAACCTAGAAACAATAGAATAGATTTTTTTTTCAAGTGCACATGGGAGATTTTCCAGGACCACATGTTAAGCCATAAAACAAGTCTAACTTAGTTTTTAAAGATTGAAATCATATGTACTATCTTTTCTAGTCACAAAGGAATGAGAGTGGAAATCAATAATACAAAGGAAACTAGGCTATTCAGATATGTGAGAATTATACAACACAGTCTATAAAAACCAATGAGGCAAGGAAAATATCACAGACAAAATCAGAAAATACTGTACCTTCAGGCAATGAGAAAGAAACAGTGTAACAAAGCTGATGGGTTAAGACAGTCAGGGTGCTGACAGAAAAATCTAGAGCAGTTAAAATTGACAAAAGAAGAAAGATTTCAAATCAATGTCCTTACTTTATACCCCCAAAGAATTAGAGAAAGAGGAGAAAAACTAAAGCCAAAGCTGTCAGAAGGAAGGAAATAAGACTAGAGCATAGTTCAGTAAAGAACAGGAAAACAGTATCTTATACCACTTAGCAAAAATGTTATTCTTCAAGAGTATTAACAAAATTGAAAGCCCTCACAAAATCAAGACAAAAAAACTTTTTGTCTTTAATTACTACAATCAGAAAAAAAAATGGAACATCACTACTGATTTACCTAAACAAAAAGGATTAAAAAAGAGAATTTTAATGATTATCTTGGGGGCTGAGGAGTTGGCTCAGTGGAATAAGCACTTCCCTGGCAAGCGCAAGGATCTGAGTTCAATCCCCAGTTCTGCAAAAAAACCCCAAAAGATTGTCTATCATAAATCACATCAGCAAAAGGAAATGGACAAATTCCAAAAACAGCCTACCAACACTGGTGCATGAAGAAACAGAGAATCTCAGGAGGCTTAAAACCTAGGGATATTGAGTCAACTATAAAAAATTTATAAACAGAAGCTGAAGACCAGATAGTTTTCCTAGGAAATGATACTAGAATGTTTGAATGTGATATCAACTCTTCTTCAAATCCTCACATAAAATATTTTTTTCCACAGTACAACTTCTAATTAGAGTATGCAAATTAGAGTATAGAGGTTAAACACTGGTGTACTGACAGCACTTTGAACTTTAGGTAAACTGCATATAAAGTGTACAATTCAAATTTTAGCTGATGTGAAAACTTTGCTACCCAAAATATAAAAGTGATACTTTGCGATGCAAAATCTTCTTCACTTAACAGAAATATTTGAAATAATCCTTTAAAGCTCAACATTAGAATTTATAAAGACTGGTTAAAAAAGATATTGGCGGTCACTTTTCTGATAAAGGTACCATTCATGACATTACAAAATAGTCTCTAGCATATAGTTGCCTTAATAGAGGTACTGATTTAGAACCTGATAAATTTTACATGAAATTAATTATAAAATCCTCTTGGAAATCCTTTGGTATGCAATCTTGAGAAGGTTTTAAAAAAAATATTTGAAGGGCCTGTAAACATTTCATTCTATTACAGCACAACGGAGTAAGTAATGGATATTAAACTGAATACAGGATATACAAAAAAAAATACAATCAAAATATCAATTTATATTTTTCTAAAAAAAGTTTACCTTTACCAGAGTAAGCTAAAAACAAACTATTTAAAACTATTAGACTTTAAACAGTGCTCTTTTCATTCCAATTAAAAAAAAAGTTACAAAATTACCACAGACCATCTGTGTACTTTAGATATTTTTTTTAGGACAAGACCTCAAAACTAGTTAACATGGTCTCAAAAAAAATCACCTGAAGTTCAACAAACTTTTAAAAACCCATTTAGAAGATCTGACATTAAAACAAGTGTACATAATCAGAACACACAACATATATATTTCATACTGTATCAGGTTTTCTTTAATTTGTAATTTATTGGTAAAAACAACACACACACACACACACACACACACACGAAAAGTAAATTTCAGTAAACAAATGCAAACCTATATGGGAAACAGGTTTATTTTTAGTTTCCATGTACTAAATTTTGATTGACGACTTCGCTGTCATTTTTGGACTGAGAACCAGTCAGAACGTTTAATTTTTACAGTTTCCAACTGTGCCAGTAACTCCCTTGAGCTCACCATGGTATCCTGTCACCAAATCTTGCGGATGAGGCATTTATCTTCGCACTGCAAAAAGCATATATAGAAATTAAGCTTCACTTTCGACCTTTTAATTTATAAAACTCCCCGACAAAAAAATCTAAATTTTTAGACAAGTCCACAAAAATACTCTCTTTAAAGAATCAAACACTTTTATGAGAATAAAGATCCTTCAAAGTTTTTAACTCTTCTATTAGAGTTTGATTTTGATTTTCCAGGACTGCAACTCGATTTTCCAGGCATTTCACATATTCTTTCTCCTTTCTACGACGGCATTCTCGAGCAGCTTCTGTATTTTTCACCAGCCGTATTTCTCTCTCTGCTGTCTGAGATGATAGTTGCGGGAGACGCCATCATTACAGAGCTGCAGAGAAGTAGCTGAAGGTGTGGTACAGATCTTGATACAGGGAATTAAAACTCCCAACCTGACCTGCATGAGTTCCTGTTCTCTAAAACTGAAGAATGAATTCTAGGAACAAACGGAGGTTGAGGATAAAACTTTATTGGATAGAAAAGCTTCTGTCGGAGAGGGACAGAAGGGGGACCCGAGCAGGTTGCCCAGGAAGCTGCCTCTTTCCAGGTATCTTTATAGGGCAAAACCATGTGGGACTAAGGTAGAGAAGGGGTCTGGTTTAGGTGGATGTGGGGTGGGACAAAACTATGGTCAATCAATGGGATTACAAGCACCATTGTTCAGGTGAAGTTGATTAGGCCCAGGAACAAATGGGGAAGCGAGTCACGAGTCACATAGTAAGCGGTCATGAATAGGGACAGGGTCTCTTTCCCTTGGGGGTTGGACTAGTGACTCACTTGGGTCTTTTTAAGTGATTGCTACCTATTTAGAATATCAATCCTAGGTGCTACTCTTTTAGCATTTGTTTGGCCTTGAGGTCTGGTTCACAGCAGGAGCATCTTGTCTTCTGGGTTAACTCCTTCTAAAGCCTGGCGCTATCGGTCTATAATATTTCTAGCTAAC
Organism: Ctenomys sociabilis; assembly: GCA_004027165.1. Taxonomy (NCBI): domain Eukaryota; kingdom Metazoa; phylum Chordata; class Mammalia; order Rodentia; family Ctenomyidae; genus Ctenomys; species Ctenomys sociabilis. The sequence continues at coordinate 33,173 of PVKA01025095.1, forward strand.
TTGTTGTACTCCAAAAATCAAGTGACAACGAGGCAAGTCCAAAAAGAAAAGAAGCGCTTTATTTTAGGTGGTACCCACCGGGTGGTTTTCCTTACGCAGAAGGAAAAAGCCCCCCGATGGGCAGGTGGCAAGTGGTTTTATAGCTAAAAACCTCAGAACGGGAGGGGCAAGCAAGCGTAGTTACAGAAGCAAAATGGCGG